>CAVNYN010269372.1:0-101885 GCA_963692815.1 Nyctanthes arbor-tristis
TACCAGACAAATAGTTTATAATGCGCTCACTTTCAAATATTCAATAACAGGAAAAATAATTCTAAAAAATACTAATCCATAAGAAATTGAACAGTTACCCGCCGTCAAATTTACATCGGTAGCGGATAATTAAAAATTATAAAAACTCATAATTATTTATAAATGCTGACAAAAAAAGAAAGAAATGAGCAAACTAAAATAAAAAAGAATATAAAAAACTAATAAACTAATATAAATTATTGAATACTCGTGATGAATATCAAACAAGAAAAATTTAATTTTTAAAACTCAAAAATAAGGCTTATAAGTTTTTCAATTTTTTTAAAATTTCATTTTAATGAAGGAGTTTCTTCTCTTTTTTTTTGTATTATCTAAGTTAGTGAGTTAACTTTACGTTGACAAAACTTGTATATTGATAAAATTATATTAACTCTAAATTGTTTTATATTTAAAAGACTTTTATTAAGAAATCCGATTATGGAGATCAATAGTGGCTGAGTTATGATTTCTCTAACGGAAAAATGGTTTTTTTTTTTTTTTATTTACATATCTAGAGTCTTATACATGGCAAATAGCAACGTGAAATTTTTTAGACAATAATTTAAAAAGTTTATCCAATTGAAACAATAGTAAAGAATAATACCTAAAACGTAATGCCTCGTGCTCTGTAACAACAGCGTCACGATACACAGATATATATATATATATATATGTATATATAATCACTGCGCCCATACAATACATAAAAGTGTTACATAAACTGTCACGATTTCAAGAAAATTTAATTCAACTTTATGATTTTCATGCAATCCACGACGCTAAATAATAATATATATTGTAATAATAGAAAAGTGATATTTTTGGGATTGGTTTCCATAGATTCAAGGATTTTAAGAAAGGAAAATTTGAAAATTATACAAAGATAAAATTTTGTGATTTTAGAAGGGAAGGAATTATAGAATGAATTTTGAAAAAATTATGCAACATCATAATGATGTCAGTAAAATTATGGGGTGGGAAAATTGTAATTGAGAATCAAAATCCAATTGAAAACTCTTGTATTATATATTATATGATATGATATGATATGGTATGATATGACATGATATGATGATATATGATTTCAAGATAATTGCATAGCTTAAGTACTTGAAGGGTTAAAAAATGGAAAGCCAACCATAATTATGATTTAGTTAATAAATTAATAAGAAAAAAAGGACGAACTAAAATTTAATTAAAAACAAAAAGAGTAACAAATCCCCAATCTTGATGATTGAAGAATATATTAGTGTTCCACTACACAATAAGGAAGAAAAAAATTGCACGAAATGTAATTGAAAATATTCTAATAATTTTATAAAACTGGACATGATCGAGATTAATTGATTTTTTTTAGTAATTGTAACTATAATAATCGATGAAAATGTGATAAATTAAATATTTTGAAGTAACTTAAATGAATTGATTACATCCCTTCAAAAAAATGATTGTTTCGGTTTAAATTTTATGCTTTCTCCATCTCTATTTGCATTCATTTTTAGTGATTAGATGCTTGACACTTGAATGTACTTGCATGTTTATTGGAGGTAAGGCTCATATGTTCCCCTCTATGTAATGTTCTCATATATCAATAAAATTCATATCTCGAAATTGGATTTTCGAGTCGAGATATTTCCTAAAAAAAAATTGTTATATTATAAATATGTAATTATTGTATATAGTTTATTTTATATAGCTTTTATTTATCATGTTTATATTCCTTTGAATTCAATTACAAGTGTTTTAGAAAGTAGAATGTTTAAAGTTCCCACTCATAAGTTGATTAAAGTTAAATAAAATCAATTAAATAGTAATAGAAGTGTAAATGTAAATTGGGAAATGAGTGGGGATAAAATGAGGAATCAAAAATTTCCCGCTCATTCCCTTTTTTAGATATTGTAGATTGTAGACATATACTACAATGATGATTTACAGGGCGAATAATCTTAAGATTGACACTTCAAACATGTAATTGAAAATTCTGAAATAACTTTCAAACCAATTGTTCAATTCAACCAAATAACAGAATTTGAAATCTAATTACAACCCTTAATAATTTCACTTTTTTGCTTTCTTATTATACTTGCTTTCTTATTATACTTCTCATGATAGGCGACATAGTAATACTGCATGTACAAATCCGTATACAAATAGGTTTATAGATGGGGATGAAACTATAATTTTATCGTTATATATATATATATTTTTTTTTTCTAGTTCACAATATTGGAATAGTGAAATTGCTAATTTTACCCATTTTATATAAATCTATATGTACGTACATTTGTACAAATAGATTTTATATCCCAGGTAGTATAACAGCTTTAAGGTCGATGGACAACTTATCCTTGCTAACTACCACCACCATCTCCGCCGCCGCCGCCGCCATGAGAACTACCACATGCACTGCCGCCTACGTCAGATGCGTGAGCCGTGGCGACCATCACGGCTGCTGCCCCTGCCGCCGTTGCATCAGTGTTAGCGGCCCGGCTGGCGCTGTCTGACTGAGCATGGATATTAATTGCTCCAGCACTAGTATTACTACTGACCTTTTCTTTCCTCTTGTGAGATTTTGATGATCCTTCAGACTTTTGATCCGCATTTGATCTACTTCTTCTTTTACAGCTACAAAAACAAATTTTCCACATTTTACTCACCTTAATTAAGCAACACAATAATATTATTAGTAACAAGTGCTTGCCTCCTTCCTATATATATGCAGAGCAAAACCCAAAATAATTTATTGATTAATTGCAAATATTTAAGTGGCTGGTACAATTTATTATTATTTTTATTATAATGCTCAACAAACAGACATGATGAGAGTACTTTATTATTTGGGACACACTTTTTCCTCTTCTTTCGTCAAAAGCATATAGACTCGGGTAAATTTTATCTTCAGTTATCAAATTGCAATGCAATTTCAATAAAAGTCACTATATTTCTAATGATCAGTCATCTTCGATTTAACATCAAATTTCACCATTCATTTACCCGCTGTGTGATATTAGTGTTCTCTAAGCCAATTTTTTATTTAAATTATATCCTCAAACTCGTACTTGTGAGTTTATGATTGGCCTCAACTACCCTATTTTAATTACTACTGAAGTAGCCAGATTTTTTCCCCACGAATGGCAAGATAACAATTCATATTTTGATGCTATTGTCAACTTGGAGTACTTGTTGGAATTCAAATGCCTCCGCTGAGGTAATTCATTCGTAGGAATTTTACTTGTGGTTTAATTTTATTTACCCATCTGAAGAAATTATAACCAAGCTTTTTTTTTTAATTATTTAGTGAAAATTACAAGAAGTTTAAGGGACAAGAGATTAATTTTTTGCATTGAGTGACAGCTAGATTGCACCTACCCTGTCTATCACCTTTACAGATAACAGAGTTGAATTGATTATTTATAATATTACGTCACATGGTACATTATTTTTCTCGCAAAAGTAAGATTCCATAAACAAAGTTTCAATTAATCAGGCAAAGTAAACAGCCAAATTATTGGTTAACACCATCTATCACGGGATAATTAAATTGATCAACCACTAAGTAATGGAAATTGATGCGGTTGAAAATTTAGGCCTTTTGGATATAACTTTAAGTGCTATCCGATTATTAATTTTGATATGTGAATTCGGATTTGTGTTTTCCTCGTTGAGACATGCGAAACCATATATTTATTTGCCTAAAATGATATTTGGGTGAATGAGAAATTAAGTCTCAAAGTTTGTCATAAAAAATGAGTTTAAATGTTAGATTAAGTAAATGGAAGAACTTCATGCCACATTGAAAAGATAGTATTCCACTGATTTGTTTAACTATGCTTACATGTTTATAATGTGTAAATCATGTAGTTGAGAGATCGGAAGAGCACACTTTAGCGCTGGCCCTCAAGGTGTGCAACTCACAGATCAAAAATACACTAAAATGTGTTTGGGTGGCCGAACTTCGCTATAATTATCAGCTACGAATTTTTTTAAACTCTAAAATCATGTATTGGAGTGTGAAGAGTTGTAACTAGTGGCTTGATGTTATAGTCATTCAACTCCAATGAATTCACATTTATTTTATTTTATTTTTATTTTTTTTTCTTTTTACATGCCTTGCATTGATTATATAAAGGACCCGGTTCGGCCTTTTTAGAACAACGAATTCAAGACATGAATTCTCTACATTTTTCCTTTAGTACAATTATATTTTGTGATACTATTCAGGCATTGTTTTAGTTTGCCTAGGTAGGGACTATGTAGCATGTCCTAGCATTGATTGTCTAGGCTTTGACTACTGTATCTTGGGAAATAGACATCCAGCATATTGCAGATGAATTTGTTTTAAGGACACTGTGTCTAATGTAGGTCTTGGCTGTTTGTTTGGTATTCTACTCATATATGCTTTCCTATTATTTCCTTAGTTGTGCTAAAAATATTTTCTTGCAATCTTAAAACAGATTCATGAAAAGAGATGAACGGGTTGTTTGATAAATTCATGGTTAAATTGTGTGCTCTTCCGATCTCTGTGACTTGTGGTTTGTATGAAAGAGTTCTTGTTATCCTTCTTGGTGCAACTATGACAAAAATATAAGTTTTGATGTACGAAGTTGCATATGCATTTGATACGTCATATTTGATGTATGATTCTAACTATGGCTCTAGTTGGAAGTTGAAGAGAATTGTGTAGGAGAGGAATACTGAAATGGAATTGAGTTCCTACAATCTATGCGAGAAAAATTCTAAATATTCGAAACATGATTACAAATTAATTGGCATACGGTCTTGCAAAAGTAAACACAAATATGATTTGAACTGAAGGTATTCAATTCTATTCTTTGTCTTGACTCTATCATAACCTCATCATTTCTAATGTTTATGAGTTTGGGAAGTGTATTTTTATACTTGCCCCATTACATAGGGTTTGAGGCTATATATTCTCATCTATGGAAAGGCTCTTCCGATCTCTTTATATTCAAAATTTAACTGTAGCTTGTATACATTGAATTTTTAATCAATTTTAATTGGATAACGTCCCTTTATGAGTTACATGTCATATGAACTTGAAATCACAAAATTTGGAGAGTCATAGAATGAGTTATAATAGTTTTTGTGAACCTTGCCAGACTGTACTCGAGAATACATGAACTCTATGTTGGACGATTTGTTTTTTGGGGCAAAATTTCCTATTTTGACCTGAAATTTTTATATGTTGTATAATCATGAGTTTCCTACTGCGACGTGTACCCGAAAGCTCCACTACATTTTCTTTCTCCCCAAGCAGCGCGTATCTTTCTTTAACCTCTAGTGGCTATCCCAGCACTGATGTCCTTTGCAGCCTTCTGTCCCCCCATTTTAATGTAGCCAGTGTCAGGCACATACATTGCATGTGATTTGTAACTTATATAATTTAGAAACTAATATTTTTTTTTATCTATGTTAAGTGAAAGTTTTTTCCCTACAACTATTTGTTAAAAAGTGAAAATTTGTCGACATTATATAATCATATTTAGAATTAAAAATGTGAAAAGTCAATAAAAATTTCTACTTGAGCACATGTGGTAGTCTTAAACAGTCATGTGAAATTCAATCTATGAATTGATTTGATCCATGAACTGTATCGTGGTAAATATTGTAATGTTAGAGTAATCAGTTTTAATATTGTGGTAAAGATTGTAATGCTTAAGGAATCATTAGGGTAAAAATTATAATAAATAAGTACATAATTGTCATAATAATAATTAATACTAACATGAGGGTTTAAGGCTTTAATTTAATTAATTAATTTCATTCAATTCAATCCAATTTAATTAAAACAGTTTTACATCCGTGTTTTGCACTAATTCACAATTATTCAACCGGTAAGAAATTTAACAATGAGTTACATCAAATTTACGTCAAGAGGACATGAAAATATGGTAAAAAGATTTTCGTTACAAAAAGACATCCAAAATGGAAACATTATGTATATATAAATCTTTCGTTTTATTTGAGGCCAACACGTGATTCGTTTTATTTCCTTTTCAATTCATAAAACACCCTAATTAATATTCAAAAAAAAAAAAAATCCTAATTAATCTTCTGAGTATAGCTTCTAATTACAACCAATCTTTTGACAAAACAACACAAAAACGGCAGAAGGAAATAAATAATAATCAAATATATAATAATTGATTTTGAGTATTGATTTTTCTAAGAATATGCTGTTGAGATTATGATGCCTATTACACTAGATTTTATGAGAACAAAGGCCAAAGATAATCTCCAAGTGGTGAAAATAACTCTCTAACTTTGCTCCAAACACTCTAGTTGTTGTGTTGCTTTCTGCTCAGATTTAAGACCACACCACGTGCATCAGAATCATGGCACCGTCTCCTTGGGGAATGGCAACTGGAGGCTCACCGGAGTTGCAAGATTTTTGCCGGAAAATCACCGCCCAACTCACTGCCTCTATCTCTCTCTTCCTTGGCCAAAGTCCCAAATGAAACAAAAGACAAAGCATTGTCTTAAATGGGTAAAGCCACCAATGGTCAACAACATTCAAATTTGGGTCAGAGTAAAATGGTCAAAATGGGTTTAAGTGAACCACAACTCACATATGCTTTACACATACGATCATAAATATATATTACAATTTTCTATCTCAAAACAAAATTACTTCCCCACAGTTAATTAATCTTATGATTAGTAATTATCTCCATTCTTCCTTTAGTGCGATCTATTAATTTTCCTGCCCCAAATAATCCTTCAATTCACCCGATAAACACGTGTAATCAACTTTTGCCATCTTCAAAAATACTAAAATGGTAGAAAACCAAGCCTCGATGCTCTCTTTGGAGCATTATATCCATGGATTTCATGCATGTAGGCTTCATCAGCAACTGGGTTGATTTATCATCATCATTTCAGAAAATAGTAGAATCCGGAAGAAAATTTTGATGTCAGACAACCAATAAATGATTAAATGACGAAATAGAAAAACGAAAATCTCATTAATAAATGTTATAAGTAGAAAAATTCTATCTTCAATGTTTCTTCAACGAACCACTCAAATCCTTTGTCCAATTATTATTTTCCAACCTTGAAACTGCTTAAAGAAATTCTATCTAATTTTTGGCTCGCATAGTCAACACTTTCATGTGTCTATATAACATTCTACACAATTGCCAATGAAACCGTGAAATGCACTACAGAAAAATAAATGAGTTTATGGAGTTTCACTTAATCTCTATAGCGTTTATTTGTTAGGAACCAAGTCAGTTTTCATATATTATTTAATAAATCCTTTTCCAACGAAATTTGTTACAAATTTAAAATCTTTTAATAGAATGATTAATTAATATAGGAAAGCCAAATACCGCAGACTACATTGGGATGGCTTTTAAAACTTTGATTTGTAATCCCTAATTAAGTCTAAAATACAAGTTCCATGATTTTACATAATTAGTTGTTTACCACTTACAAATCGCATAAAAAGATAACTGCTTTCTTTCTTATCAAGATTTCTTCAACAAATCACAAGATTTTTCTAGATACTTCCACAAGTGTGGTCTATAATTTGCAAAATTCTGTTATAAATTGTAAGAATGTCCAAAATCAACAAAATTGATTTGAGAAAAACTTGAACCTAATCGATAACATAAGTTAATGAATGCCAAATTCCTCAGTGACATCATTTCTCGACCCGTGGAGAGTTCATGAACATGCCTCAAAACCTAAATCTATAGCAAAAGCAATTATATTAAAAAAAATTTACTCAAAAACACTCGCGTAATACTTATTACTGTGAAGTTAAGAGAAATTAACCAATCATATGGAGTTAAATAAAGACATCTACCACGATCTGTGGCATAACTTAAGCTTATTTCTAATGAGTTAGATCTGACTCCTTATACAGAAGTCTCTATTTATAGCGTTCTTTCTCCGATGGTTGAAGAATCCTAACATTGTCTCTGCCCAATTGAGGCCAAGTAACTTGATGGCTACTATAGAGCTGTATAGCATCTAGTGTGCTTACATTTTTAAGTTCTCTTGGCATTGTGGCTGATTTTGAGCTGTCTAACACAGCTATAGATGGATAGTTCAAGTTCAGGAGGCTGAAAAAATAAAATTTAAAGAATGTATTACAAATAATATGCAAGGGGCGAACAAAAATTTGGAAAAATCATAGATATTATAATTATACATACCTATGGCATTTCGTTCATAGAATCAACCCACTTAACACAAAAAAGATTGGAAAAAATTACTAACTAACTAATATATTACTAAATGAAACTAATGAAATACAAATCTCATTACAATATGTACAACCCAATACCAAACTATATTTGCCAGCTTCCATTTGGTCATATGCATCAGCCAACTTCCGGTTTCATAAGAATCAAGCATCAGACTTTCCCAAAGAGCAATAAAAGTTATGTTAGTCTTCATGCCAATTCATCATCTCCAAAGAAGTGTCCCACCGTCTACTGATGGTGTGCCATTCCATTGAGATTGATGAATTGTGCATTGCGGGTATCTCGATCATGATTTAGACCTGGATTTTCACCCAACCAGTGATTTGCGTCAAAATATTTCGGGTCACAAAAAAGAATTATGTATGCTTTCAAAGATAAACGAAAGAGAAAAGAAGAAGATGATTGCAAATCTTTGTGAATCTCAGTTCACACGAAAAGATGGATCATACCATAAAAGAAATAGATAAATTACTGATCTTACTTTTGATAGAACCAAAAAAAAAAAAAAAAGAGAGACAGTAACATAAAAAAATGAGATAATTGCAGCTATAGAGAAGGAGATAAACTATTGAGCGTATTTTCGGTGAAACACCAAAAAAAGGATAGTAACAGAAGAAAATTAGATAATTGTAGATCTTCGTAATTCTCAGGTAGCTTAATTGAACGGGTTTCTACTAAAAAAAACCAAGAAAAAAAAGTGGTGCACCACAAATTTCACTGTAGAATTTAGGCGTGAAAATTAGGGTACTATAGGTACCAAACTATCCTTTTTTAATTAATATATATAGATAAAAATATTAATAATTAACGCGTAAGGACAAATGAGGAACTAGAGCGAATGTGTAAGGGCAAAATCATCTAAAAATGTTTCTCCCTTGTATTCTCTTTTTTGTATTGTATAGATTGATGCCTCCACTCTACGGCCCCAGAATAGTGAAAAACCTATTAAATTTCCGGCCTCTAGTAGTAGGTCGCATAATGCTTGTTATAGTCTACTACAATATCCAGCAAAATCTCTTTAGAGTACCAGGTTGTAATATGCAGGTTACATCCCTTTACTACCCCCATTTTATAAAATTTATCTTCTTGAATCCCTATGCCTCTAGTCTTCTCTAAATTAGCCTTGTTGCTCAACCTTTGCTCTACCTTCTTTCGTAGTGGTCTAGAAGTATCGAGAATTTCTCAAGTTGGCCCAAAACTTTTCCAACGTCAGCTTTTCATCCCTAAAGTTAAGTATCTTCACGAATTATCTCAATTGTGTCAGAAATTCTATTCGAAACTCCAATTTCGTTTGTAAAATTTTCCTTTCATATCCATTTCTTGAAATGGAACACTGTACCTACATAAACTATTTCATACAGAATTAGGTAGAAATCGGACCATTCTCATACAAAAAAGAAACAAACGAGGCAACATAAACGTATACAAAACACACTCATCCGTCTTACTAGAGTTGTGACGAGAGTTGAAGTTTAAAATGATTTGAAAGTGCTACTAAATGGAGCCTATGACTTCAAAGCTTGGGACTCTTATCAAATTGTTAAAAATTTATATGTGACATGGGTCATAGTATGAATCATCCTACTTGTGTGATTGGTAGCACAAGTTGGTGCTACAAAAGTCTTACACAAGGAACTAAATTATTGGGACATTTGTCCTCTATAAAAGAGCTGAGAGTATACTCGACAAGAATGACTATTGCGGTATGGTTAGATACATGGTCATGCATGAAATACAATATTTTTGTAAAATATTAGTGTGGTTGAGTGAAAGAATTGCACAAGGAATTATCAGTGCAATCTTAATGTCTAGTTGGGATGCCTCTAATATGTGGATGAAACCTATTACAGTTTGTAGTATATGTTTAGGTTGTTGGAAACATTTGAAGGAAACCTATTATGGTTATCAGGTACTAAAACCATTTACGAATGTGAAGAAACTCTATTTGATGCTCCAATTTGGTTTGAAAAATCTTCTTTTCATATCCATTGCTTCACATAGAATATTGTACCTACATAAACGGTATTCATACAAAATTAGGTAGAAATATGCCATTCTTGTAAGAAAAAGAAATGAACAAGGTAATATAAACGCATACAAAGACACTCATTAGGCTCACTAGAGTTGTGGCGAGAATCGAAGAGATCGGAAGAGCGTTTGAAAGGGCCACAATTATTTTGAGACATGAGAAACTCAATACTTTTGTAAAAGTAAATGGAACTTATGACTTCAAAGCTTGGCACTATTCCCAAATTGGTAAAAAAATAATATGTGACATGGGTCATAGTATGAATCATCCTACTTGTGTTAATGGTAGCAGATGTTGGTGTTATAGAAGTGTTACATAAGGGATGAAATTATAGTGACATTTGTTCTCCATAAAAGAGTTGAGAATATACTAAACAAGAATGACTATTGTGTTGTGGTTAGTGTGAACCATCTATGATACAGGGTCATGCATGAAATACAACACTTTTATGAAATATTAGGGTTGTCGAGTGAAAGAATTGCATAAGAAATTATCGGTGTAACCTTAATGTCTAGTTGGGATGCCTCCAATATGTGGATGAAACTTTGTAGTACTTATTTAGGTTGTTGGAAACATTTAGAGGAAACCTATTATGGTTATAAGGTAACCCAAAATTGAATGGGATAAAGATACTTCAAAATATTTATTAATACAAAGAAGGTCTCCCAATGTAGGGGCATTTAACCAAAAGTGGCTATGCGTGCACTAAAGAATACTGAACCACTTGATTTAATTCATGTGGTTGTGTATGACTGGAAATCTATACAAACAAAAGGTGGTAAAAAGTATTTCATCACTTTTATCAAATTGAAGCTATGGAGAAATTTGTTATGAAGTTAAAGATCAATTTAATAAGCTAGTGTGCAACTGATTCGAGTTGTGCCTCAAATGCCTACTTTGGTTGTGACCTAGGCTACTACAACTGTGACTATTTAGGCTAATCATCGGAAAGACTGGAGAAGTTCAATGATTTGAACTTTAAAAAGTGGCAGCAGAAAATGTTCAATTCTTGGCTGAAGAAGCTCCTAAAGTTGAAAAAGGTTAAAGAGACATTCGAGCTGTTAGTGTAGTTGATACTTGGAAATATTTTGATTTCCTATGCCAGATTATATTATGAACAACTTGACTAATTCGCTATACCACATGTATAGTGTAAAGAAGACAGCGAGGGAATTGTGGGAGTCTTTTGAATAAAAATATAAGACCGAGGATGATGTGGCCAAAAAATTCATTGTTGGTCGATTCTTGGGCTATAAAATGGTACACTCTAAAAATGTTATTAGTCAAGTGCAAGAACTTCAGGATGTCTTACACGACATCCATGCCAAGAGAATGGTGTTGAGTGAAACTTTCTAAATTGCTGCTATTAATCAAAAGCTACCTCTAGCTTGGAAAGATTTCAAGAATTACGTAAAGTACAAATGAAAAGAGATGAGTGTTGAAGAGCTTATTGCGAGATTTTGTACTGAAGAAGAAAATAAGGTCAAGGAAGCTGGATTCGCTCAAGTTGAACTAGCTCGGGCCAATGCTATGGAGTATGGTTAGAGTTCTGAGGCCAATAGAAACAAATCTAACAAATGCAAGAACAACAGAAAAAGCTCTAAGTTAAGGACTAAAGGTGGAATTTCTAAAAAGAAATTCAAAGGAACATGCTGCTATTGTGAGAAGCCTAGTCAAAAAGCAACTGAAGGTAAGGATTGCCTTTTTAAATGATGACTTAGAAAAGGAAACATACATGAAACAACTGGAACGGTTTAATTTAAGGCACTAGGGTAGGAACACAAGGCGTGTAAACTAATGAAGTTATTGTTTGGCTTGAAACGAGCACCAAAATAACGGCACGAAAAGTTTGATAATGTTACGGTGGAGTGTTGATTTAAAATCAATGAATGTGACGTGTATCTATATGAATATAGTAAGAATTTCTATATTATTTTGTGTCTTTATGTAGATGATATGTTCATCATTGGTAGCAATCATAAAATGATTAAATCCACTAAACACATATTAAAGTCACACTTTGACATAAAAAGATATGAGATTGGCTTATGCGATACCTAGAGTTAAAGTTTCAAGAACATCTAATGGACTCGTCAATCATACGATGTGGAAAAAATTCTTGTAAAACTTAACAAAGATGATTCAGGAATAGCTAGAAATCCGTTAGATACAAATCAGCATCTACCGAAGAATAGTGATGAAAGCTTCTTACGAATTGAGCATTCCAGATATGTTGGAAGTCTTATGTACTTAAAGAGTTATACAAGACCAAACATAGCTTATGTAGTTCATAAGCTAAGTAGGTAAACGAGTAATCCTAGAACTAACCACTCAAAAGTGATCGTAGAAGTACTAAGGTACTTAAGATATACTCATAAGTACATACTGCACTATACCAGATCTCCAATTGTTATTAAACGATACAGTGATGCTAGTTGGATATCTGATATAAAAGATTAAAAATCCACAAGTGGATGTGCATTGACTTTAGAAGATGCAGCTATATCATGGAAATCTTCTAAATAAACGGTTTTAGAAGAGATCACTATGAAGTCTAAGTTTATTGCTTTAGACAAGTGTGGTGAAGAAGCAGAATGGCTACGACATTTTATAGAGCATATTCTATAATGACCCAAACTCGTACATGTTGCTTGCGTACATTTTGACAGTCAGTTTGTGATTGGTAGGGCATAGATCAATATGGACAATGGTAAGTCTAGATATATATGTTGGCGGCATAATAGCATTAGGTAGCTAATTTCGAACAAAGTTATCTCAATTGACTATGTGAAATCTAAAGATAATCTAGCGGATCCGCTAACGGAAGCTTAAATCAAGATTTAGTTGGAAATCCTCAGAAAGAATAGGATTAAAACCCCTAAAAGATAAGTCCACTGGATATGCCAGGATCTAGGTTCAAAAGGACTACTTAATTGTAAAGACTTAGTTAGGTTAAACCTTTATGTGATAGTGATACCATAAAAGTGAGGATCAACGAAAATGTTTTTAATGGTTCTCATAGGTTGAAAAGAATCACCTATGAGAGAAAGGAGTAAGGCGGCTTCATAGGGAATTTGGAGTTCAATCTTAGAAACTCAAGCAGAACTAGACAGATGTTCATGGCCACAAATACATATAACGATGATAACCGAACTATGTCAGGGGGAATCTTGTGCTAAGTATATCAATGTTTACACAAACAATAAAATAGTTCAAGGACATCGAATCTACCAATGAGCTAGTAAAGTAAATATACTTTTGCAACAGAAGGTTGAAAATGTTACACCTACCTATCTAATACAAGAATCGACTATTGAACTTTATCACATCAATTTCCATTCATATGGGGCGATAGCTGGAAATATAGGCATTTTGAACATAAGTTGAACTGTTATTTGATTCCTAATTTTGAGATGTGATTTTAGATTTATGTTCTCCTTATCGAGTACTTTGAAATCATATATGTATTTGCCCAAAACGATGTTCGGGTGAATGAAGTTTTTGAAATTGCCTAATTAGATATATTGCTTATTTGTATTCCAAAAAGGACATGCCCATGCCCTTGATTGGCGCATTGTATCTTTCCTATTCTTGCTATATTTCATAAATTCTAACCTTTCAAACTTTGTCTTTCTAACATCAAATCTCAATTTGTTATGCAGTCTGACCTAGGATTGGGTGCCAGGTCGGTTTTGGGCCCAATCCGACATTCTAGGTTTAGGAAAAATTCAACCTCTTCCGATCTAACCGACTCAGGTTCAGATAGGTGTGTATCTATATTGTTACGACCCACTCTCCTATTTTTATAGTTCAACTTTTGCACATCAAAGTCAAATGTGAAATAGTCAAGTCAAGGTTAAAATTTAATTATTTAGGTCAAATTCCCAGTCATCGAAGGGTATAAATTGAATAATTAAAGGTCGAAGGACTTATGGTTAATAAAGATTTGTTAAGGACCAACTTACACAACTTATTAATGTTAAAGACTTATGGTCAATTACATACATTACAAACATACACGCACAGCTGGCGAGAAAGAAGAAGAAGTGGGAAGAAGGAAAAGGGAGAAAAAGATAAAAAGGACAAGGGAAGAGATCCAGCAAAAAATCATAAAGAAATCTTAGTTGACCTTGGATTTTACCATTCCACATTGATTTTAAGACGTAAGGGGATGGTTTCATTGTTATATATTGTGTTAAATTTAGGGCTTTTACAATAGAGCTAATTTCACAAAAGGACCCCAACTTTTGATTTAAGAATCAGCTAGGTCCCCAACCTTTTGGTCACTCTCTTGTGTCCCTAATCTTTCATAAATTCGCACGATATGTCCTTTTTGCCACTATTCCGTCAATTTTTTTTAAAAAATGACCATTATACATTTAATTTTTTAATTTTAAAAACAAAATATTTAAAAATAATAAAAATAATAAAAAGAAAACACCGACTCATCCACCCCTCCCCTTTCCTAGCCACCAGAAATGGCCACCAGAATATTGCCATTTCCGGTGGCCAAAAAAAGGGGTGAATCTCTCCAATCTAGCAGTAGTGCAGCACAAATAGGGGTTGAATTCCCCTATTTTGCTGCGGTAGAAAAATGGTAGTAAAGTGGGGGGATTCAACCTCCTATTTATACTGCACTGCTGTCAGAAAATGGGAGATCGGAAGAGCACGTATTATGTTGCATTTCCAGTAGCACGACAGCACAACACTGTCATCTTCTTACAGCAGTGCAACACGAATGAGAGAGGGTGAATCGTCTCATTTTCCTGCCCAAAATGTAACGTTTCAAGCAGTTCAATGGAGTGATTCACCTCCTGATGAGAATCATGGCGGCTAAATTTTGGTTCAAATGCTAGATGGTCCAATGGCACGTTTAAAGGAAAAGAAAATCCAAGCTTTAATGGTGGGTCTTGTACAAAAGTTATGGAATAAGGTTCAAGTGGAAGAAGCGATAAGTTTAGACCTTTGAATGGACAAGAAAGAACTTAAACAATTAATTTAATTGATGTCGAGGGTCAACTGAGCAGAACTCTGGAGTTGAAGTGTCAAAATACTCAAGAAGAGAATTTAGAGACCAATTTGGAAGAAGGATAATAAATATAAGGACCAACAGTGTAAATTTAGGGCTGGATGATTTTTACGTGGAATCGGCTAGACTTTTTATATTCTAACTAGGATAGGTTTATTTTCTTTTATTTTTATTCCTTATCGTATTCTAACTAGGATATGTTTATTTTACTACTACATAAAAGGTAGACTCTCTTATAAGCAAATTCAATGAAAGGTAGACTCTCTTCCCAACTCTTTAAATTCCTTTTAATGACAATGCGTAAAAGTTGTGTTAAGGTTCTAGGGAGTAGACCTTGACACTCCTTTTGCCCCGAGTATTGGTCTGGAGGATATGACAATATGTAATGTTCAAGTGGAAGAACTAGCCAATGATAATGATGTTGGATTTACTGCTGTTTCAAAAATCAAACCAAAAATAATAGTAAGGCTAGTGTTGGAGTCAAATCATTTATAGAAAAATTAAGTGACTGTGCTAAACATGGTCCTATGCTAGCAAAGTTACCCGACAAGCTTGATAATGCTCATGTGGCAAACAATCTAAAAAGGCAAGCAAAGTCTACCACAAAAACAGTAGTCCAGGAAAATATATGTATTGCAAGCCAACCTAAAAGAAAGGCAACTAAAACTTCTTATTAGTGAACTGCTTACATAGCGAAGTGTGCGCAAAATAGAGCCTTTTAAAAGATTATGTCAACTCAGTACTTAGGCAGCCTGCTCCTACATGTTTATGCCGACGCTAATCTATTTAACCTATTGGATATGACTTCTTTTGTCACCTTTTCTACCTATATATTTTGTTGTGGGATGCTATGCACATCTGATATAGTGATGTGTTATGTAAACTATGCATACACTAATGGAAGAGATCAAAAGTATGGATTCTAAAGCACTAGTTTTTTGGTTAAACATATGAATTATTCGGCCTTGTTTGCAATTAGAGTTAAATGTAAACTTGCTTTCAGTCTAACATTGTAATGTAATGTATATTTCTCTACAACGTAGAAGTAACAATGCGAAATTATTTAGTTTGTTCAAACATGGTAAGTTTAAACACGATGCATAGGTTTATGGCAACATTATATGTAAAGAGTATTTCTATGTTTACCTTTATCCGAAACATATGATTCTACATCTCTGCGTTTGACCTCACATTTAGCTGAAACATGTCTCACACCTTTCTAGAAGAATTCTATGCTAGGAGTAATTCTACATGCTTGGGATCAGCGCACACCGTAGGCTGCATACTTCTTGACTTACCGAGAAAAGTCTACAATATTGTTGTCAGTATACACCACAGACAATTGCACATGAGGGGCCTAATTAAATAGACTTGACATAAGACTTTAAATAAAGGAATCTTGATGCAGTTAAAATATTTTCAAAAGGAAACCTTTTCCTGTGCATAATACCCGGGACGTACAATGAATGTGGTTGGATAACAATCTTGACAACTTTGATGACTACCAATTCCAAAAGTTTAATAGTAGCCTCCTTACCAATCTTGCACATCTAAAGGATCGTGAGGTATGTATAGCTTTCAGCTTAGCTCTTCATTGAATTCATGCTATATTTGGTACATTCTAAGAAGTACAGCGAAGCATGGTTCGACGATCTATGGCCGACTGGCTCTATTCTCATTCCATGCACATGCAATAATTATAGGTCTAAGGTGAAAATCTAGGGATAAAACCTTAGCTGTACTCTTACACTTGATCGACATTGACTACAGAAAACCTATTTTCATGACCATGCACGTATGAACTTGATTGAGATCGGGAAAAATATTTTCATGACTGTGCTTGTATATTCCTTGAAGATGTCTACAATGTCTTCCTCAATTGTAGTCACCAGTTAGAAAGTACAACATAGGGATGGTAATAATAATTAAAGGGAATAAACTATCACAAGACTGGTAATATGGAATTGTTGGGCAACCACTATATTGGGTAGACAACTTGAGGCTATTATCAGAACTGCCTTGGGGGACTAAATGCTACCAACCATTGATTAGTAATATCAGCTTGGATTAGCGTAAGTGTGGGGCGAAGGTTCAGGTTCTGTAATACTCTGCCTATGGGTTTATCCAAGCATTCCAGGTAAGATACTAATGTATATTTGCAATTACATGTTCTCTATTCTTTTGTTATGTCAAGTAATGAATATTCTTCTTCGAACAATATAGATAAATGCTGCAAAATCAGAAACGCAAAGTACTTTCATCTACATGATTTAAAAGCAAAGAAAGACATCGAGTTAGAGAATTAGGCAATGGATTAAAGGCTTCATATATTCATTGCATGCTTATGCTCATTATATTCCGATCCTGCAACTCCAAACAACTCGACTATAATCTTAGTACCACTAAAAGGTAATAGGGAACATCCTTATTTGATCTCTATCAATTGATTCTTATAGTTTAGTTGTTATGATACTAAAATCTAGAGAAAGATTCAAGGCGCATCTCAAGAGCTATCTAAGATTTAGTACTCTTGCATGGTTCAACATCATTTAATTTAGCGTTAGTAGAAATTAATTAGAGTTATCAGAAATTATAAAATTAGTCATTGATATAGCGATTTTCAAAACTTAAGAAAACCAAAGGCATTGCAATCACTAATGAGTACAAAAAAGATGAAGGAAATGCGCACTGGACTTGCAAGAGCCAAAAGGTTGCAAGCTTGATTTACACCAATATATTTGCATAATTTAGTTAATAACAACTCTCTAGAGAATGGAGATAACTAACAGTTTGCACCATTGTCAAATTCTCAAAATCAAAACATTGCCAACTTCGGCCACATCAACCCATTCAACAGATATAAGCTAATTCAATTTTATATATGTATATATACACACACACCATTGACGTCCAAATGATTTATATTGATTTGCTACTGGAGTGGTTGAAAATGTTTGCTCTTATGCTTTCTTTAGCTATTGAGTTCCAACTATCGAATTATGGAAATTTTGTGTGACAAATTATTATGCTATCTGTATTTTATAAAATTTGTGGTTTGTGCTATCATGCATGATTATATATATACATATAGCGTAAATATATATGTTTTGCAAGAGAATAAACTTTTCTCAATGCTCACATTCACATTTTTTCATCCTAAGAGGTTCTACATATTTTAATCTGATTACAAGGAATACATACAAAGTTTATATTCAATGGATACTTTCTGGTTTAAAGTTTTAGAGGTGTAATGTATCACTCTGGCTTCTATGAATTGATAATAATTTGTATTCATAATATTGATGTCATATGTTGGAGCTTTTCTAGGTTTTAATAATAGTGCTAGATTTGCCCCTTTTTTCCTAATATTTATTATTGTTACCCGTACAAATATTCTCTTTTTGTTTGTTATTCATTGGATACAATTCAATGTAATATTACTATGTGTCTGTCGATTCAGTTATATTACGATTGAGTTTATAACACCTCAATATAGTGGTATATATGCTTTGTTTTGTATTTGAATAAGTTCACAGTTATATTGTATTATATGTATATATTTTTTCAAATAGTTATAATTCAATTACTCAATAGTTTGTATTTCAATTATATTGACCATATATTTTAAAATAATCGATCAATAGTTGTATTGTGAGGTGAAAAGTTCAATTCTTAACATCATTAAAAATGCTAAATTTTTCTCAGTCATACTTGATTGCACACCTAATGCTAGACATGAAGAGTATATGTCTCTAGTGATACGATGCATCAATGATATAACTGATGTAGTGGTGGTTGAAGAATCTTGGCTTAAGTTTTTGGAGGTAGATGATACATCTGGACTTGGGCTTTTTACCAAGCTTAAAAATGTGTTGTCCAAACTTGATCTAAATGTTGATGATATTAGGGGTCAAGGATATGATAATGGGGCTAACATGAGTAGAAAGTATAAAGGCGTCCAGAGCATATTACTTGAAATTAATCCCCGAGCTTTCTATACTCCATGTGCTTGTCATAGCCATAACCTGACATTATGTGATATGGCTAGATGTAATGATAAAGCTGATACGTACACAAGATTTATACTGTGTTCTATGCTTCGACGAAAAGATGACAAATTTTCAAAAATAGAGTGCATGGTCTTACAGTGAAGCCATTGTCCACAACGTGTTGGGAAAGCCATATTAAAAGTCTCAAGCCTATAAAAAGGCAAACTCAAAACATACTAGAATCTTTACTTGATTTGCAAGAATCTGATGTGGATGTTCCAAAGCTTGATGCTAAGACCTATGCAGATTACGTTGCTAATTTTGAATTCTGGCTTAGCCTGATAATTTGGTATAAGTTGTTGTCTGTAGTTAACAAAGTGAGTAAATGTCTCTAAGCAGAGAACATAGACATTGATGATGCTACAATTCTTTTACAAAGTCTTGCTGTCTTTCTAGAACACTATAGACAAAATGGGTTCAGTGAAGCTTTGGATGAAGCAACACAAAAGGCAATCGAATTGGGAATTGAACCTGTATTCCAAGAGAAACGCACCATTCGGAGGAAAAGATAATTTGATGAAAATACTAGTGATGAGGTATATCCATCACCTTACATTTGTTGTGCTTGTCATTTTTCCTTTTTGTTTGCGGCATTTTTATCTTTTTATGGTAGATACATTTGTCGCCTGAGGAATCATTCAGAGTTGAGTACTTTTTGTGTTGGTTGATCAAGCGCGGTCTTCTCTTAAAACCTGGTCTGAGCACTTTAAAGTATATGTGGAGGCTTTTGATTTTTTGTTTGATATTAAGAGGTTACGACAATTGCGTAACGATGAGTTGAAGATGTGCTGCATGAACTTGGAGAATATTTGAGACTGATGACAATTCAGACATTGTTGGAGCTGATTTAGATACTGAATTGTTCATTTTGAAGATTCACCTACCAGGTGAAGTGAAGAGTGCAATGCAAATGTTACAGTACATAAAAACAACTATGAAGGGTAATGTTATGTTTCCAAACAAATCTTGTTAACTCTACCTCTTACAGTGGTCACAACAGAAAGAAGTTTCCCCAAACTCAAATTGCTCAAGACCTATCTCCGCTCAACCATGCCACAAGAAAGACTAAAAGGTTTGGCTAGACTGTCCATTGAGAAAGAAATAGTTGAAAAATTAGATTGTGAACACTTGATTAGAATTTTTACTTCTAAAACTACAAAATGTGTGGTCTTCAGGTAATTTTTAATACGTTATATATATTTTGGTAAATTTTGATACGTTGTTTACATTATGTTTCCAATAACATATATTGCATACCAAATCTTGTTAAAAAATATAAGGAATATAGTTCAAAAAAAAAAAAATATTTAGGGGATGCTGTCCCCGAGCCCCTGAGGAAGGGGCTACACCCCCTTCCTGCCCCCGGTTGAAACTCATTATAAGGGGTTTTTTTTTTTTTTAAGTTCGTCTAAGGCCCAATAATGGCAGGTCCAGCATTGGGTCCCACATGAGAAAGACCATAGACCAATATCAATATTGGCCTAGGAACATAATTACAACACATTGCGCGAGTTTGGGGTTGATTTATCTTACTTGCAAGCTTGGAGGACAAAAGATCATGGATTACGATGTTTAGAAAAGGAAGTGGTCGAGCAAAGTTATCAACATCTTGAAGGTTATTGTTACACGTTTGAGAAATGCAATTATGGGATAGTGGCACAAATTGAGACTGATATGGATAACTAATTTGTACATGCTTATTGCATTCAGGGCATCTATTCGGGTTTTAGATCTTACATAAGGCCAGTGTTGACAACAAAGGAGAAAAATGGAACTCTCAAACATAGTCAATAGTGATTTAAATGCTTTGTCGTGGGACTCGGTTATGACACAGTTGAGAGGGCAAATTGATGATTGTTCGAATTTGGTCTTTATATCATATCATAGAGGTGGCACTGCAAAGGTAATCGAGGAGGTGTTCCCACAAACTCACTATAGATCATGTGCTAGGCACATTGCCAACAGCATCCACACTAAATTTTGCAAGCATTAGTACTTGGGACCTTTCTCGAAACTGCACAGGCTCCTTTAACAAGGAAATGAGGCAGGTACTTGAAATGGATCCGCACCTTTATGCATTTAAAGGTGTTGGGTTTGAGCATTGTTCTAGAGCACTCTTTCTTGGCACTGGTATAATATCATGACAACAAATAATATCGACCCAATATACACCATGAAGAGAGAGAGAGAGAGAGAGAGAGAGAGCTACTTGTGACTAACTTGGTCTTGGAGATTCAAGCAATCACGTAACGATAAGTTTATGAGTGACGGGATGAAGTACCTAAATGCATATTAGTTTTGGCGAAGGAGATAGAGCACAAGATTTAGGAAACTTTCAATGTCGGCATCATGCTACGGGCTGGCTTTTCTAATTCACTTTATGAGTGCGAGTTGGGTTTGTGAGATGACACATAGGCAGAGCTGGGGGTGGGGTGGCGACCGTCCCCCCAACATCACTGGTCATGCCACTGGTCAGTGGACTGTCCGGTCATGTGCCTACATATATGGGCATGTTTTTGGTAATGAAAGAGTAAAGCAGATGAGCAAGACAAATATCCTACTTGAAATGGACCACAAGAACTTAAAAAGCCCATTTATTTTGATAACCCAAAAACAGAATATAAGAAAACATCCATAAGTACCCTTACGGTTAACTTAATGGCTAAGTAATGTTTACTTAGCTTAATAATAAGATGATTTGCCTCTAGAAATTTTATAATTTCTAGCAACGCCACTCCGAGAGACATGTTAATTTCAAATGAAAAAGTTGCGCTTGTCAACAATTCAATCGTGACAAAATGCCATGCATGTATGCCATTCGTGCCGCTACCTCCTATCAACTTAGCATATATCCCATATATGTTCACCTTACTACACAACCACATTACTAGCAAGGAGCTTATCTGAGGACATCTGGATGGGTTTTACCTGACAATTTTGTGAACCAACGATTGCTACTCCAGGATGCCCTTCACCCCATAGGACGACATCCTACTAGGCGTATCCTAAGTGTGGGTGAGTTTGTAACCCTAGTCCAATCATCATCGGCTAACATGCCGAACGCCCAATCTGATGCTAATGGTAAGTGTTAGTTGTTTCATATCATTTTGTTTGATAATGCTTCATCATTGACTGCTCGTATTAATGAACCGCAAGAGCCGATGCTGTGGTAGCGCCTCCTTTTGTCAGCTCAAGAAATAATTTTGTCACACGAAGAGAACCTTTTATCGGTGCACTTCAACACCTTTTGCTATTTTATTTGGTTTTGTTGTTTTGATTACAGTGTTGTTCTAGTTCGAAGACGAATTATTATGTGACTAATGTTTCCATCACCTTTTCATGGATTGCTTTTATATATTTACCAAAGTAATTAGCTGTTTGTGATGCGTTTAATGAGCTTTTACATATTCCTCTTTTGCAGAGAACCGGGTAGAGAATTTAATCCCAGGATTGAAGGTAAAATACTTTGCAAAATCTAATGTTGCCTTTGATTGAAGGGTGGAAAAGGAATTTGAATAAAATTTTCACGGAAAATATTTCCCCATCTCCCCTATGGGAATTCACTTTCCTTGACCTTGATTTCAAGAAAAATCTCTGCTTTTTAGCTTAAAATGGAAAATATTTTTCATGAAAACAAAACTGTACTTAATTAGACCAAGAAAATTCACTTGGAAAATGATATTTTCCATCAAAACCAATTTGCAATCAAAGTCACCACAGGGGTTGCAATTAAGTTATATTATCTAATTTGTCAAGCCTACATGCACCCGCAGTGCATTTTTTGCTACGGGGTGTTCGTTGACAAATATTTGCAGTGCCTTATTTGGGGCCATTTGCAATTGAATACATTACTGTAAAATGCAGAATATTCCCCAATACCAGCCCCTCCCCCCCGACATAGGTGATCTTGTAACATAGAAGAAAGATCTTTTAGCAATGATGTGCTGGAAATGGAGAAACAAGAGGATAACACCAGTGTTGATCAGACACCGGGTGTCGCACATCCTTACATGGGGCATTGGCCTACATCTAAAACCACATGTAATTTCAATTAGATTACAAGTGGTTCCATCAGCGATTGTACTGTTTCTCCATCATAGAAATACCCGGTCTCTCTAGATCAAAATGCAGATGACATGGATCGTTTACCCCCAAAACTTCCTACTTTCACAGTTTCCTTAGAAGTTGCCATTTCAGTAGTGACAAATTTATTTTGCTACGATCTGAAATTTGTTTTAAAAGAAAAAGAAAATCTTTTTGGTTTTAAATGCATTCTTTATGTCAAAACTCAAAATTTAGCAGTCGTCTCACCATTTATATAAGAAAAAATAAAAGAACAAGTTCATTAGAAGAGAAAAATAAAGTTAACGCGTTGGTTACTCACTATTCAATTTGTACATAGTAATCAACAATTCGCCGTAAATGAACGCGGAGACCTTACATATTTATAAATATTATCCGTCTTCATTGCACAGACACTGAGCCATCTTGCTTCATCTTAATAAGACTGTTCTCTATGTTGCGCAGCACAGGCTTAAGATGTAAAAATGTCAAACATCAGACAGATCCAGGAACAAAAACGGAAAACTACGAAAATCATAAAAATAGCACTAGAAAGAAGCATACAGGCGTGCGAGACCGTTATATGCCTGTGTAGCTTGTTGAAGACGTGCTAAGAGCTGCAACACCTCTGCAGACAGAGCCTCGGCTCTAGTTTGTTCTTTAGCAAGTTGGCTCTGCATGAGTTCACAAATCAAAATGGCAGGAAATTAGTTACATGATTATCACTGTGTCGAGAACATGGCGGTCCTTTGTTTTTCGTTTCTTTTTCCTATTTTTTTTCTTTTGCAAAGCCGATATGTTCTTGGCCTAAACAAAATGTAAAAAGATACTTCAGCAAACCAATTTACAACTTACTCTTCTCACTACAAGCATATTGTGGAAAATGACACAGCAATAATACGGCTCCATCACTAAGTGTAGTACATGTGGGCCCCACTAGATATGTGAACGTGATTGTTTGACCAAATCTATTGGTTTGCCAACATGAACTAATATAAAATTGCACACTTTCCGTTGCATGCAAAAACAACGATATAGAATAATTAAGATGAAGAGTTTCATATATAAACCTTGACAGTGAAAATATCTGCTGCATACTGGGAACCGATTTCTTCCTCCCTGGATTCAGAGAGTTCCTTCTGGATGTTCAGTTTTACAGTCATTTGTTCTGCACGCAATTCATCCAGTGTACCACGGAGTTCCTCATTTTGCTTCAGACAATCTTTCACCTGCATAAAACACATGTTACACAAACTACATAGAAGAAAAAGACAGGGACAAGGAAAACACAAGTACAAATTAGCGTTTTAGAAGACGCAACATTTGTAAATTTTAAGCCACACTACCAAATTCAGCTGAAAACCTTCCTATACATTGGTGACTCAGAACAAATTACGACCACAATCTTATGGTAACATGGTGCAAAATTCCAAACGGCATTTGAAATCTAAAGCGGATGGCACATTCAGAAAAGAATAGACGTCAGGTCAAAGACATTAAAGGTACAGAAAACACAACAAAGAAAATAAACAGTTTTGAGAATTCTCATAGAGAGTAATGAACCAAGACAATAAAACATCAATTCATCTAGAAGCAGTAGTACAATATGTACCTGATTCTCCCAGTGAGCTACTAAGCCCATAGAGTCCTGATAGATCGGAAGAGCACAGAGTTCTCTTCAAATAATCTCTCTATTTCTGAAGACTGTGAATCAATCTGTAAATGACAACAGAAAAAGAATGACATTGGGTTCTTGATGCTGCAGGAGAATAAAAAGGAATAATGTACCTCAATCAAAAGTTTTTGCCGGCTACTTTCCAGTCTCTCAATAGCTACTGCCATATCGTGCAATTGCTTCTCAAGTTTCTCCTTGTCTTCCTGTTCCCAAGGGAAAGCCAAAAATAATTTATGTTTCACAAACATATAGAATAAGGGAACAGTTGATGCTAATATAAAGGAATTAGCAATGGGGAATAAGGTAAAAACATCTTGAGAAGGGACAAAATAAATTCTTACCAATGAAAATGTCTTCACTTTATCTGTGACTTCCTCTACGTTCAAAAAGAAAGAGGAACAATGCATAAGTTAACAGTTACTACAGGAAACACAGGTAAATTTGAAAACATAAACAAATAAAACAAGATTAAAAAACTATAACTTAATATTCATCAGCATTTAACTCAGCAGAGTCTTATTAATGGCCATCTCCAAGTCAAACTACAAACGAAGAAATTCTATTTGTTGACTTTAATCATGTTTTATTTTGACGATTTCTTCTTTGTTTTATTGTTAAAGGTAGTTCTAGTATACATAGCAATCTTTATTAGCCAAAATCATTTCAAAGCGTTTTACTTCTTATCTTCAAAATTAAGAACTGAAATAGCCAACTGTATTATATCCTCATTTCATTAATTTATATCATCTTTATTGTATCACACATCCATCTTAATTCATAACATCCTGATCTCAGTTACACTTAAGTAAAAGTTGTATTTTAATAGCTCAAGATAGAGTGCTAAGTACCATCTAAGTAGCACTGGAACAGCAGAAACTGACACAATGCAATGTGGCATGATTTCACGGTTGCATAGCTGATGCTCAACGAATACGGACCAAGAAAAAGAAATATAGAGAAGGGACAGCAGAAAGAAATAGAAGAAACGGAGAGGAGAAAAATCAGTTTTATTCATAAATCAAAAGGTGAACAATACAATTAATGACCTTTGTTTATAGGGTTCACAACCTACGTATACCTAAATTAAGTAGGGCTGGAAAGATATTTAATTAGAGAAGAAAACCAATTAAATAATCCTAATTTAACAAGTAGAAAAATTTATTATATATCAAATGGCGATGATTTAGACAAACAGATGAACAGAGAATGTGCGAAGGTGAAGTCAATTTTATTTCATAATTCCAGTCTAAATAATGCAACAGTAACGCCTTCATTATATAGGATTCCAATGACTTTAAACAAAGAGTAAGAAATAAACATATAAATACTTGCCCCAAAAAAAAAAAAAAAGAAAAAGAAAAAAAGTCCTAAGATAGAATTTAAACATGAAAATTAATATTTAATTATCTTTCTTACTATCTAAATCATTTCTACTCAAGGGAGAAAACTCAACTCCAGTGATTAGACTATGACATTCAATCCACGGAGGCCAATCTTTGTCCAGTACCAAGTATTAATACTGAATTCTCGAGAGCAACATACAATGAACATCAAACCAAGAGGACCGATCTTTTGCACAAACCAAGTGACTGATCTTAGAACTCTTAGAAGCAGGCTTGGGAGTTCAATTTTCGTTTTTGGTTATCGCTTTCAGTTATTGAAGGAACTGGCACAGAACAAAAACTAGTATCATTAGTCCAAAAAACCAAACAGTTTTGCGTGCAGTTCGTTTTGCGACATTTTCGATTTTTATTTAATTTCTGCAGAAAACAATGTGTACAAAAATCATACTACACAAAAATAATTGGAGCTAAACCTGAAGAAAACACTATCCAAATACAAAAATGATAATTAAATAATATTTAAAGCAGAAAACAGAAATAAGAATTTCCTTTATTGAAATTTAGATCAACCAAATGCTTAGAAACAAAAGAGAGAAGTTTCCAATAAGCAAAATCACGTGTGTCAAGGAGACCAAACGAGAATCAGGCAAAAGACAAGGCTGAAAAGAAGTCGAATTGCAGATTAAGGGGTTGGCTAAAGTGCTAATATGGCTTTTAAATTGTGATAACTGGAAAGAACTTGATATACATGTAAAGAATAACTTGCTGAGAAACAACTTTACTTTGAAACCAACTTGATGCCAAATGCAATAAGATAACAATGGGAATTGTTGAAAAGGGAGATGAAAGATAGGAGGGAGATCGGAAGAGCATTTGAACAAACATTAAGAACAAAAGTATAATTAGAACAATGTGGAAAGATAATTTAGCCCCTTTTATCAAATGTATTCTATTTCAAAGTAAAATTTGGTCAAACTAATCATATCCATATATCAATCTGACTCATCTGTACTACACAAATTTCCACCACTCGCTTTCCGGAGAGCATTGACCCATTGAGATTTCTTTCTTCAGTGCAACAACATCAAACTAGGGGAAAGCAAATCTACTAAACCCACAGTGACCAGTTCCATCAAATCTATACAATAAGTATGGACATACTTACAACCCTAAACTGCCTTGTCCAATATATTAGCACTAATTTATCGACTTTCTCATGCTGTTCCTTTTTCCAATTTCAATTAATACAATTTATTTGAATTGAGTGCTAAGTGATGTTGAAATTGTTTCAAAATTGTACCTATGCTTTCTGTCGCTTAGATGCATCAAAGCAGCAGGACTAGGCCTGGATTGATACCACACCCAACTAAAAACTAGAGCTAAACACACAATTTTGTGCCAGTTCATGAACTGACCATTATAGTTAGCCAGATTTTGTTTTTCTAGCTCAAAAATCCATTAAGTTCCATTCAGCTATTCAAATTATAAATATATTTAAAAGCAAAAACTAAATTAAAATTGAGTTCCTAACATAGTGTTTTACTTTTTTCCCCCCAACCTCTAGTTTGGTTTATTTCTTAAAGAGTCGATTTATTGGCTTTAGATACTAATTCTCTTCTATTATTTCCACAAAATCTCTCATTCTAGAAATAAAATTCATTATTCCAATTGTATTAAAGGTTCCAAACCGAAATAGTCAAAACTTACCAAGCATATTCGTGCAAAGTTCAATCCTCAAATTTGAAAGACAGTATGGTTTAACCTGGACCATATTTTCAGACAGGCGGGCTTAAACCCGCAGTGAATTGAATCAGTTCTAGTTATAACCTGTAGGCAGGTCCAATTTTGGCCTCACCCAGCAATTCTGACAGCTATATCGCTTGTTCTCTTTCTCTTATGAATATTGTACATATCATGTGAAACATGAAAAATCATTCCCTTCTGTTCCAGTTTTCTCTTGTTCAAAACATACAGCACAAATTGCCCTAAGTATCAGAAATTAATTTCTATAGTAAATTTGGAAAATCACAAAACGGTTCTTTGTGACTGAATTCCTAAAATCCGATCTCTTTGATGCACACGATTTTTAGATTTCCTTTACCAAGTTATGATACCTGAAGTCATTTTGGACAATGCTGCAAGTTTTTCTTCCAACTCTTGATTTTGTGTAGCAAGGGCAGATGTCCGCAGTTGCTCCTCTGCTAACTGTTGCTGTTGTTGCTGCCTCAATATTGACTCATTCTGCAATTCCAACAACTATATGACCTAAAAGGACCAAATAAATAAGCATGCCATGATAGCTCATAATGCTTCCAGATATATGACCTCAAACTGAGATTTTAAACTAGCTAACTCTTTTTCCATGGCTTGGACGCGATCAGGTGAATATCCTGTTAGAGTAACACTTCCTAGAGTACCACTCATTGACTGCTGCTGTAAGGAACTTAGTTCTGCTCTTAATGCAGCTGCATCCTCCTCAGCCTATTGTACAAGGCATAATAAGCTTTAAGAGTAAAAAGGATGAAACAAGCCAACACAGGTAATATTGGGAACTACAAGCGTACTCGGTACTGCTCTTCTTCTGCTTCCTTCAATCGTTTCTTTACTGTGCGAAGCTGTGCTGAAAAGTCCTCCTGCACTATGTATGAGTTATGGGTGAAGAGAAGAATGATAAACAGGCAATTCAACCGAAGCAACTAAAAGAATTCTAGGGTTGCACATACCCGCGCAATAACTGCAGCATCTTTTTCCATTGCAATATCTCTGACAGCTTTCCGTAGTGAGGGGATGGTGTTGTGATCCTGTAAAGTGCAACCGGAGGAAAACACGTCAAATTATGGTCATATGTTTGGAATTCATCATATATTTAGATAAAGGTCTTTAAGAAATTTGAATATTTACCTTGTAATAAAATGTTGATTCTATGAATAAATTGCAAAGATATGCCAAATAGAATTAAAACTCATAAATCCATATAAGCATCACTCTCCCAGTAACTAACCATTAGGCCACCATCATCACGAAGCACAAGACCCGATACCTCAGTCACGGAGCACAGCTTCCAATGCATTAGACATTTATTTATAACCCACATACAGCTATCTATCTATCTATCTATCTACAGCGAAGTAATTTGGCATACTTTTGCAGTCATTTGTTTCTTGAAACAATTCTTGCCATTTTTTCTTCAATTTTGAAAAATCCACTTATTAGATCCTCTAATGGAGCTACTTAGATAACATTGCTTGAGACCATCCAGGGGCTTATCAGCAAAACTCAACCTAATTGCAAAACATATGTTACTTCGTTGAAAGCCTTCTTCATTTTAGCCGTTGTATGTCCATGATAATCATTCACCTATTTACCTAATTTATATAGATTTCAATAGAAATGCAAAAGAAGTGAAAGTGAGTGCAAAGATGATGCAACTTCTGCCATTAGAAAAGAACTAAGACAAGCAATTTTCTTTCTACTGCATCCCATATGGAGTGAATGGGTATAAAACAGGTTATGGACATTATAAGACGTTGCTGTCTTAATTGACAGGAAGAGCAATTACCAGACCATTGAGTCGCTTCTGCAGCATGTCATTTTCATTTTCTTTTGTTTGAAGCTGATCAAATGCAGGAAAAAGAATCTTCAGTAGTTAGATCAATGCACATAGGAAAAGCTACAAAATTCAAGGATGCTTCAGCTAGATAGGAGTACAAGCTCACATATCACTATTCTAAAGCCTTCACAGCTCTAAACAGTAAACATATAAAGGTATTTAATATGACCATACCCCATATGTCAATTTTCTATTGGCTTCTTCCAGTTCGGCATTTCTTTGTTGCATGTCTTTTAATCGTGATAGCAATCCACTGATATCATTCTGCAATAATAATAAAACCAATATGCAAATAGGATCCATAAAGAAAACAAAAATGAGACCCTTTTTTTTTTAAATCAGAGGCCATCAATTTTCTTGCAGTTTCATTTGACTAACTGAAAGTTATTTAAAAATACTCCCTCTCTTCCACAAAAGATATTCAGATCGGAAGTTTTCACATAGATTAAGAAAACATCATATAATATTGGAAATATATAATTTAATAATATATTTCCTAATATACCCTTTGATTTATTTAATATTTCACCTTTTGCTGATTACAATGCACAATAAATGAGAGTATATTAGAAAACTAAAAAATTAATTTAGGAAAGGGGAATATAATTTGGGACAGATAAAAAATGAAAGGAGGAATATCTTTTTACTACGAAGGGAGTATCATCAAATAAATTACACTCTCTGAGAGATGAAATCAAAAGCATCAGTTTGCACATTGGGTAATGCATTATGACAGAAAATTATAACAAAAAGAATTATAAAGCTGATTGTTATTCATTACCTCGGAAAGTCGAGTCCCGCTCTCTGATTTTTTAATTCCCACAACATCTTTTGGCACAAAATTTATTTTAAAAAATAAAATAAAATAAAAAATGATCAAATTAGCATATTAAAATTTCCAAAACTAAAAAATTCGGGATAAATTCAAACAATTTACATAATAAAAAGAAAAAAATTAACCGCCTGCAGAGATGGGAACTTTTGTGAGATCCGGTCCTGAGGACGCTTTGCTCAATCTTTCTGCTGCTCTCTTTTGTCGAATTTCTTCCAACTGGTGACATATAAAATTATTCTCCGTACAAGAAACTTACAGAATTGAAGGAAATTCAAACTTTTGTGCACAAACAATAGAGAAAAATAATGACAGAACAATATACCGTTCTTCGTCCCAGTGATGCATGGCGGGCGTCCATTATTTCCTAGCTAAATCAAGAGATAAAAAGCGAACGAGGTCTGTTGCCTTGATACTCCAACGTTCGCCAGATATCGGGTCGACGATTGGGAATGTACACACTGGAATGTGTCAAAATGGCCGGTCGCCCGGGCCCGTTGCTAACCTTTTCGTTTTCTTGCCCACACGCACCCACCCCCCAACCCAACCAAAAACTCATAAGACTTGGCGTAACTGCGGGGTTAATTTCGCAAAAGGTCTCAAACTTTTGAGGGTTTGTTTCAAACTCTTTATTTTTTCTCTTTATAAATCCACTTACTATAATTTAATTATTAATTTGACAACTACTTAATAATCACCAAAAATTTCAAATTTCAATTAAATCTCTACCACTCATTTCTTCTCATTATAATTTCCCTTTATAAATTGAAAAAATCAAGAGCTTCAAACAAGCTTTCACACGATAAGCATTTTTTTGCTCTTTTAGATCTTCAATCTTTTATAAATTCATACGATAAGCATTTTTTATCACTATTTGTCAATTTAAAAATAAAATATTAAAATATTAAAAATAATTTATACCTTAGCTTTTTAAGTTTAAAAATAAAATATTAAAAATAATAAAACATTTAAAAATAGAAAAAAGAAAAAACCCACCTTCACCCCCACTCGCACCCCTACCATCCCCCTCCCATGCCATCCCCCTCCCAACATTTCCAGCAGCAAATGGAGGGGGATTACCGCCCTCCTCAAATACTGTAGCATTTTTACTGTCGAAAACGACTGCTACCATTTCTGACAATAAAAATAGGGGGTGAATCCGCCTCTCTGCTATAGAAAAGGGAGGATTCACCCTACTGCCATTTTTGGCAGTATTTTTACTACCGGAAATAGCAACATTTTTTGACGGCAAAATACTGCCAGGAATTCACCACCCTTAAAAATCCTGCCAAAAATGACAGCATTTGGGTGAATGCCCCTCCCCTTGTTGCTGTTTGGGGAGGGATGCCGGCTGCTACCATTTCTGACAGCATTTTTAGGGGTGAATACCACTCTCCTCCCAAACTTACTGTCGGAAAAGGCTCTTTCCAGTAGCAAATTCCCTCCTCCCCCATTTTGGTCGTCGGAATGCTGCTATTTCCCGTAGCAATTGTTGGGTGGGTTGGGTTTGGTTGGGGTGGGTTTTTTCTTTAAATTCTTTTATTATTTTTAAATGTTTTGTTTTTGAAATTAAAAAGTTAAATGTATAACCATCATTTTATTAAAAAATTAACAGAATAGTAACAAAATTGACCTATCATGCGAATTTATGAAAGGTTAGAAACCCAGAAGAACGAGAAAAATGTTGGGGGCCCAGTCAATTCTTAACTCAAAGTTTGGGGACCTTTTGTGAAATTTATCCTTACAAAAATAGTCAAATTATTGGGTAAGGTTTGGAGAAATCGACAAATTTACAATGTTATAGAAAATGTCTATTTTGTATAGTTAAAGTACCGTAATGCCTTTGTTGTAAAAATAGCCAAATTAAGATCGGAAGAGCGTCGTAAATTTTTTTGTGCACAAATTACTATAAACCTAAATCTCTAATGCCATCGATAATGGACTTGGTCCATTTAGAGGCCTATGTGGCAAGAAAATAGACCCAAGTCTCCCCCATTTGGCATAAGGTCTATGTAATGGACACTCCTCTTTTAACCCAATCTAATGCAAATGTCGGTTTTGTCCACCGAAAAAATAATAATAATAAAAATAAGAAAATTGGAAACCAGAGAGAAAGAAGGGGAATTTAGAAACAAGTATTGACTATAAATATCATCACCGGCGCCTCTAATTTTGTTGTAGAGAATTTCTCCTGAAAGATCTACCATTTTTTTGCATTTCTTTTGGCTTTAGGAAGATGAATTTCGGCTTAGTTGGTGGTCTCTTCTTGGGGTCTGAAATCAGACGTTGCATGAGACTGGGCTTGTTGTTTTGGCTGCCATGTCAGGTGTACATAGTCTTGCAATTTTTGGCATTAAGAGAAGGATTTTTGGGGAGGCGTCCACTTTTGCTTAGTTGTCATGACTTTTTTTTTTCCCAACCAACCCAGACATTGGAAATGCTCTCGAGAAAGAGAGACTCAAAATATTAGATGGGTCTCATAATATTATTTATTTTCTTTTAATTTTCATTTTTTAATCACTTTTTTCTCTTTTTCATCATTTTTTCCTCACATTTCCCTTCTAGTATCTTGTGAAAGGTCTCAATATACACCTCTACCCCACCTCTTCTACTACTATTTTATCATTATTTTTAATTTCATTCTATCTCTTTCATCTTTTTTATTTTTCCCTCTCTCTTTTTTCCATACAAATTTTCAATTAATATAATTATCTTCTCTCTATCTCTTTCCTCTAAATCACCAAAAACAAAACATTTTCTCCTTGGTGATGCTCTAATTGCTTCGATTATAAGATTAGTCTACCAATTACAAAGTGGGTAATCTCTACTCTATATATATATATATATATATAAAGCACTTAAGTTTGACTTTTTTGTTGACCATTTTCTTACCTAAATGCCTTTTTTTTTCCTTTTTATTGATTATAGATAATTGCCTTGATTGGTGCCTAATTTGTTATTTTATTTCCTCTTCACATCTCCGTCCCTAATTTCTCCTCTTCACAATTCGAAACTCTGTCTCTCCCTATATGTATGTATATGCAATTTTGGTTCTGATTGTGAAACGAGCTTTGAAAATGATTTCAAGTTCATTTTATGTTGACGGCGGCCAATCCCTCCTATCTCCTTCTAATATGGTACCATACACTTTCCTTTTGGGAAATTAGGCGTGCTATCTGGTAGTATGTTAAAATTTGTTGACATAGCCTTTGACCAAAAAGGGAGAATAAAAGATTATATGTAAAAAAGTGTAAATATTGTTAAAAAGTAAATTACTAATATACCCCTGGCAAAGGAGTCTGATTTTACCCAAATTCACGTTCCTCAATCACTCAATCGTTATTCCCTTCATCTATGTGGTGAAATTATAGAAGAAAAAGCAAAATTCAACCTCCAAAGCAAAATTCAACATCCAATATTTGAAAACATAAACGGTTGTTTCATCTAATTAGTCACCAGTACTTTGAAGAAGCCACTATCGTCTTCCCTCTACAGTTTTGTGCTGTTGTCCTCTATTTTGGAAGCGCAATCAACCGGGAATTTTTCACAGCGACAAAGCCAAGTGGGCGACTGGACTGGACAAGTTCAGAGAAGGTTTTGGAAAGTTTTTAGATCGGAAGAGCGTCGTGAATTGCTTGCTCATTCAGTGCCACCTGCAGTGATTAAAGCTTAGTTTTCTTCCGATTTGTTGCTCTTCAAGTCAATTTTCAAATACTTGATTTTGACTATATTATTTGCTTTAGGGTTCAAATATGGATGAGTACACGTATTCTGATCTCGCTTCAATTCACTACTAGAATTTTGTTTGTAATAAGTTTTTGTTGGTACTTAATGAATGTTTGGTTTACTCTATGTGTCAATATGGAGTTCAATAAATCTTTTAGTGGTTTAACTGTTGCAATGTTGTTGTTAACTGTGATTTGTACGATAATGCTAATGAACCAAATGTCTAAAAGCAGTTAAAATAATTGCCCACCTTTAGAAATAATAAGCCTTCTCTTTTTGCTTCCTAGAATGTTTTCACTCACCAAAACAAATAGCCTAAACCAATCTAATGAATGGAGTAGCAACCTATATATCCAGCTAGAGCAAGCCAATAAGAGGTTTGAACTTGTTGAGCCTCGAGATCCCTTCAATAAATAGTTGTGAAAAAGACGTCCTCTGCACATGATTTGCCCATAGCGATGGTTAGGATAAAAGGTAATCACTTGAGTCAAAATGTTGAGAAGAATGTCACCCTTTAATGCCCAAGAAAACAGTGATAAACTGTAAAATGCATATTGTAGTATAATTTTTAATAACCTTGCAACCAAACAGTTTAGAAATAAACATGTAAAATATAAGATGGTAACATGAAGAGAACTAAATACAAAAAAAAAAAAAAAAAAAAAAGAAAAAATTATAAAAAATGAAAAAAAAAAGAAAAAAAAACCTAAATAGAGAGAAATATGGATAAGAATATATAATACGTAATGTTCCTAAAAACATTCCTTTGTTAAATATATGTACACCAATAGGAATTATAACTGGAATTCATAATGAGTTGAATGAGCCGTGGAGATTCTTTATTAAAAGATTGGAATGTGTGATGATAATTAAGTAGTTAAATTACTGGTCAAATCAGGGTGAAATAATAAATGGAGAGAATAATGGGTATCAAATAAATCACACACATGGATAACATCCCTTTGCTAAATATATAAACCAATAGAAATTATGTTTGCATACACATGAATAACTTCTTAGCGGATTTGAAATACTATTGCACCGATAAAACAAACTCATCACTAAAATAAGATAGGATAAACTCATATTGATATATTCATCTTCATCTTTCTAGTTATTCATTCATGCAAGTAAAAGACCAAGGATGCACTTGATGAATAACAAAAAGAACTCCTCTTGCTGCATTTTTGTTATATGTGATGACAATGAACATCATCATTGAGAATATGAGCTATAAATTTTTCAATTGCAATTTCTTAGGAGTTGTTATTGGTAGCATTTAGTGTCTTGTTAAAACCATATGCATTAAAAAGGAATTAAGAAGCATCCTCTTAAAATATAGCCTTTGGCACCATCAGTTATTGCACAGAATATAGCTTGAAGTTCTCAAAGTTCATGCTGTCATCCTCTTCAAATTCGCAAAAAAATACATAGATATTAGTTAATAAATCCATAAATGACAAAATTGGTGACCTTCTTTGGCCGTATATTTTGGGTATATTTACTGATTTAACTTTCTAAGTCGATGTATTAAACCATGAAAAATTGATTGAAGTATCCACCTTGCTTCTCATTTAACAAAAGCAATTACAAGTTCACATTAATGGCCAAAAGTTCTAACTAAATAAGGATAGTGATAAGCCACAAGTCCAATATTGACACCAGGCATACTAGATAGCTTCAAAGCATGCAGCTTCAAGTGGTCTTTGTAACCTATATTAAAATATATATTGAATCATTAGCAAATGGGTAAGGGCCATACAATCTACTGTGTCATAATTGCACAAATTACTTTAGGGATTAATCTGATCTCATTAGAGATTCTAGAAATAAATGAGCTCCACAATTAGCTTCTAAATCAATAACGGCGTGATTGGTTTTACATTCTAAAGAGTAACGGAGGTCGAGGTGTTATGTGCATAATTGATTTGTAATCCCATCCCACCCACTACGTAGCATCCAATGCCCCCAATGGGAGGTCTTGGTAAAAGGAGAGTTCCAAATTTTGTCCATTATGTATAGCGATAATGTTGATCTTATTCATCGAACCGTAACGAATATTTTTATGTTATGGACAAAAAACCATTCTGTACAATTAACGACTGCTAACATTGTTTCATGCTAGTGTTTTTCCTGTTTTTACACGTTATTACATTAAAAAGGTATACGAACACATTCGAAAGCAATGTAGAAAGAAATATTTAAATAGAAACTTGAACAACATCCAAACAAAAATCAAGATACTGCACATTTCAATTAACTTCAATAGCAGGTGAACTGTGTACAATAGATGGTAGATGCACAAAAGATGGTTGATAGGTGTTTAATTAGGTTGTTTAATTTCTCTATATTAGTGATTTATTATGTGTTTTATTAGATTAAAATGATTAATTATGTTGAGTTTGTTTATTTGATATAGGATTAAGGGAAAACTAAAAAACTGTGAATTTCGCACGTGTTTTACAAGCATTACGGAGCTCGGGGGCTAAAGTGACAAGGAATAGAACAGAAGGGACTGAAAGGAAAGGAAAAGAAAGTAAGAAAAACATTTAAAAAAAAATTAAAACTTACTGTGCGACCGCACAGATTTACCGTACGGCCTCATTCGGCACACCAACTTATGGCAGAAATGGCAAAAGACTGGTACGGGTGCACCAGCCAGCCGTGCACCCGCACCAGAAACCAGTAGCCCAGCAGCAACAACCATGCGGCCATTTGGTTATACTGTGCAGCCACATGGCCCCTTTGGTGCGAGAAACTCTAAGTTTGTTCCTCATTTCTTTAGTCTTCTTTGTATGATAAAACTCTTACATGATTTTTCTTCATTTTTAGAGGGGGTTTTGGACCCTGTAAAAAGGGGTCTAGCCTAGCACATTCACATATTATATTACTTAGTTTCTTTTAGATTTTTATTTTTTATTTCTAAGTTGGAGTTTTGGATCGAAGAATGTCGGTGCAATAATTCTTTATCTCTAGCTTCATTCATCAAAACCCGGTGATGGATTCTTACTCTCTTATACTTAATTTTATCAATTCTATGAGTAGCTAAACTTCTTTTCTTGGGACGAGCAATGTAGCCCTATTGTGAACCATAGTTGCATGTTTGTTGATTCTACTTGTTAAAAATGATTTCTAGTTAATTCTTTATCATTATTTTGTATGACTTTCACTTATTTGGCGCGTGAATTTGTGAATGTTTATTGGTTTGTGTTGATCTCTCGAGAGAGGAATGTATGAATTAGATTTAGGCGATAAAGGACATTAATTTAGACAAGATAAATAGATTTGTTTGTGGTTAGTGCGGTCATGCAAATTAAACTTCAGGGATATTTGCATGAGTTTCTTATTATTAATGCACCTAAGAATGTTGTTAACGTGCTCACTTAGAGATAGGTGAGGGGGGCCTAATTTAGTATGATTAACTAGCTTCAAGAGGAATGGTTGATTGATTATGTAAAGCTCGATCGTTAATTATGATTAGTTTTTGTTGAATCAATGAATCAGTAGCTAGGGAAATCAATGGTGGTGAAGTTGTAAGTCCCAAGTTCACATAAATCTTGAAGAAAAACTTTCTAAAATAATTTGTTCTTTTTAACTTGCTTAACTTTTACTTTTATTTATTTACTAGTTGTATGCTTGTGCGTTCCACGGAAAAGAATAATTAGTCAAAAAATACTTGATAATTTACAAAACCAAATACTTACAATTTTATTGTATATTACTCACTCATATACATATGTTACTAATAATTATTACAATTTTATTACGTACAATTCTTTCACTTGACACAGAACTAATTAAATTTTCATTCATGAAATAGTAATTTTAACTAATAAAAATGAGAATTAATGAGAACTTTTTTAATATAAATTTAATTTCAAGTTAAATATGAAAACTAAGATACCATGGAAAAGAGAGCATACAGAATTTATTTAACTCTAAAATTACCAAAAAAAAGTTGAAACCCCTAGGGCCCCACTGCCCCGCCCCTAGAGCCTGGAGGGTGTAAATAGCAGGATGTGTCTCAATAGAGCAGGAATTGAACTCGCACCCTGTGACTCCCAGCTCAATTGAGACTACCTCACTCTCATCCTTTTAACTACTGAGCTGTGCCCTGGGGGCATGTAACTCTAAAATTATCATACACCATATCATTGTTCAATAAGTGTAGTGCAAGAACTCTAAGAAACACTTAGAGTATGGATGATATTCACTTATCAAAATGAATTCTTTGCCATATTGATTCTCCACCATATATTCTCAGATAAATTATTTTTCATTTCTCCTCATATAGTGTTATACATTCTCCAAAGAAATAACTATTCACTAAATCCATTATTTAAAAAAATTTAAAAGTATACATCCTCTGATTATAAAAGACCCAAGAGAAGTAATATTAATTTTTAACCACTTTGTACTCTAAAAAAAATTAAAAGAATTTTTTATTTTTGATTTAAATCATCAAATATTATTACAATTGTATCCCCTCAACTTAAATTTTTACCTATATATAGGTTTCCGCTTATAAACTAATAGGAGAATGTATATATGATTGAAAGTATATATAAGCTGGAGAGTAGATATATCTATATATATATTTATTATTTTATTTATTTATTTTTGAAAAAAATGACTCCACTCGAAAATTTAAACCCGAGATATAACTTCTTATAATTACCTATTTTATTATATATGTGCATAAAATAAAAATGTATATATAAGATATTACAAATTTATTTGAAATTTAATTAGTTGGAAAATGTATATAAATGTGTGTGTATATATATTATTAAAATAAAATAGATAAAAAGAGGCATATATAAGTAGGATAGTGGTTTTGGTAGGAAAAATTACAGATAACCACTAGATCTTTCCTCATGGGAAGGATAATCCGGACTCATCGTCCACTATATTACTTGTTTGACCTATATATTTGTGGATCTCACAGACATATTTTACCGAACAAGTTTTTAGCCTTGTTGCCAAGGATTGAATTTGATATTGATATTACTTGATTTTATTTTAGCTTGAAACTTTTATTTTTATTTTAGAACTAGACACAGACAACAAAGGTTTTTGAGAAAAATGGCTGAAATAGATAGTGATAATTATAATCCAGCTAACAATAATCTAGCTGGTAATAATCAAGTTGTTCAAGAGCCAGCTGTGAACATAAACAGACCATTGAGGGGATATATCATGCCTACTCTTGGAAACAAATCAAGTTGCTTAGTTCCACTGGCTATAACTACTGCTAACTATGAAATCAAGCTAGGAACTATATTACTTGTTCGACCCGTACACTTGCGGATCTTAGAAATATATTTTACCGAACAATGGTACATGTACAAAAGATGGTAGATTATCGACAAAAGATGTGCTTAGATCATTTGCCATGTTGTATAATATATTAGAATCTATACGAGGAGCTACTAACCTGTTTAATTTGGGCTCTAAGGCAACGGGTTGGTACATGTAGCATGGTAATGCCCTATTTTCAGGCACCTGTTGTACTTGTGTGGTCTGCTTACTTCTCTGCAAGATCTTTTTCCTCTACTTTGAAGGCCTTCTACTTGGTTGCTTTGTGCTAGGAGACAACACAACTTTTGATCTAATATGAGTACAGATCTGCCTTTCATCTTTAGCTTGTAATGGATATAAAAATTCTAAATAAGATTATCTTCAAAAGTCAGCGGTATAGAAGGCAGAGCACAAGCTATATCCATGACGTTCAATCTCTTTAACAACCACGATTGCATGTGCACTGGGAAATTTTTCCTGATCGAACTGTGTACAGGTGCATGCCATAGCTTCCAAGTTGAACACCTAATTGTCAAACTTTTTATGCACCTCAAATTCTATGGGAGAAATGAAATTTACCTCCAGTCCATGAGACTCGTTGTAATCATGCACATTTTCTCCTCCATTAGCGGTGTAAGATAACTGCCACATTTAACTAAATTATTGTGCATTTCATAAAACCATGTCTGCAACATTCCTCTAACGTGCTCAATTACTTTAAGAATAGGAAAATCACGAGCATCTTTCAAGACCGATCTCAAGGATTCTGCATAGTTGGTTGTCAAGATGTTGTACCATATCTCTCTACAATGTGCTCTGCTCCATATGTGGACACCTCTAGCCTCCTTTTCCAAGTAGCCTCTAACGTCCTTTTGCAACCCACAAAGTGCTGCCATTTTTTTCTCAAAACCTGCTACATTAGATGCTTTTGCTGCTATCCAGAGTAACGTTCCAAAATCTATTCTAGGAAACTTTTTCTTTAAGTTATTTTGCAGGCACATGACGCATAAAATGATAGAGCAAAATGATAGATATTTCGAAAACCAATAGGAATATGTTTGCCCTGATTAGAGATATTACTAGCTCATTCATGTCACTAGTAATAACCTTTAACTTATGAAAAAACTAGGTCCATGAGGCTTCATTTCCCAGGTCAACAGTGGCCTATGCAAGAGGATAAATTTTCCCATTTGCATATTAGCACGTAGCAATAAGTAAAGTGCCTTAATATTTGTTTTTAAAGAAGGTTCTATCACTCCAAAGCATAGCAATAAGATGGTACATTAGCATAACAACTTTTTGGACTCCCTCAGACTAAATCTACCGCAAAATCTTTAGCTGGGTATGCCCTGGTATAGCTTATGGAGATGTCAAACTCTTGTCGAATGTCATTTATTATATCTCTTGGTTTGTAGACCCTAATAACATCTTTGAACTTAGAGGCAATGTGGCTTCCAATGATTGAGTATATAGCATTTTTGTGATCTTTATGTCAAACACTCATAGATCATATGTGTAGGCCAACATACTTTTAGATTACAAACATATCAGATCCTTTCAGCTTTGTAGCTTGTAACCTCCAATTATATTTTTCATTAAGATAAACAACTAAATAGATTCATTTATTTGATCTTTTCACGCCAAACTCAAAATAGCATCTCACAGGAAGTAGATGTAGCTTTGATATCAAGGCATTTTTTTATAAGAAGATTTGTTTTACCTGCACATCTTCAATCTCAGGAATCCTTACTACTGATCTAGCTTGAGTGGGACTTAGATCAATTGTCAAATTCTAAACATCCATATGTATTTAAGGTTTTTGCAAGTATATATTGTTCGTAACATCATCCTCATATGGACTAACAATTTGTTCCCTTGTTTGCTCTCTTTGAAGACTTTCTGAAACTATATTCAAGTCATACTAGTCTACATAGTTTGCTTCTCTCTGTTTATAAGAACCATTTTTCTAGTTATGCATTATGTTTGTGTCCCTGTTTTCTACTACATCCAACGTCTGTGTTAGTCTATCTCCATGTGCTGAACCATTTACACCTTAAGTTGTCTAGTTATCATCATCTACCAAGACATCTCTAGTTAAAAAAGTAATGCAAAGGGGGTCGTCATTGCTAACTGAGAGATACCATAACAGATTATTGTCACAATCAATCTTTATAGGTGGAGTGGAAGCATTAGACATTCTTCGAAAAAGTACTGCGAATTCCATTTCTTGAAGCCTGGTGTTTATCCGATCTCGCCTCTCCAACTTTTTCATATAACTCTGCATATGAAATTCTTTTCGGAACAAGAAGTGGTGTTAAATTTGGTTGACCATTCCCCTTGTGCTTCCAAGCCCATCTACCCTCGACAGTCTCCAAAAAAAATCATAATATACTGCAATCCACACTATATCTACAATATCCATAGCTGTATTTAATGTAGAAAACTTATATTAGTTCATGTCTTAACAATTATTTGAACATACGCAATTGCCTTTCTTTTCACATAAAAACCAATGAGTTACTCATGTCAAATATGGTTCTACATATTATTTATTTCCTTAAAGTATCAAATCAAATCTTAGAATAGAGGCATATCTATAGTAAAGGATCATCTAACAATTATTGTTGTTATAAATTTCAAATAACGCCACATGTGCTGCTAAGTTGCACTATATATTATACTTAAAAGAAGGGTGTGAATGTAGTTACAAATAACAAGTGATATAGCGTTTTCATCAATATAACATGATACCGGACAAAATTGACACTAGATAGCGTTCGAAAAGTGAAATAACTCTATTAATACCCTGATGTGCTCGATATAACAGCACAAATGGCATTATGATGAGATTATGGTGCCAAAAATGGCTTTTCACACACAAAAAAAAAAAAAAATCATACAATCACTTTAAAAATGTAGTCGTGTAGAGTGTGGTGCATAAATATCTTTCTTTCTTTGATATAGCAGCACTAGTGCTCTAATGCTGCAAACACTAAACACATTAGGAAAACCTTTATTTCCTTACATTTCTACAAACAAAAGGATGCTGGAGATGAATATTTCTTCTTCAATTGAATATCAAAGTAGAAATAGAAGAGAGAAGAATTTTGGTAGAAGAGAATAGAGGTGGCAGATTCCCACCTTCTGCGCTCATTGTCCCTTCTATAGATGTTGCTATCAGTTGCTTCAGTTTTTTTGGTACAATTTAATCCCCTTTTCTTGGAAATTTTATTTTTATATATTCAAGGGGTAAATTAGATATTTTCTATTGTCTTTTATTATTATTTGAAAGAGAAAGCTATTTAGCTATAAATTTGTCAAGGTGAGCCTTTTAAATAAAGGTTTATGTTGACTATGCTATTTGCACAAAGACCTCATTCCTCTTCTTCACAATTTGAAACACACACACACACACACTCACTCTCTCTCTCTCTCTCTCTCTGTGCATGTTCTAGGAGTTTCAGTCTCATCACCTATTTGATAAAGCTTTTTCAAATTTTGTGGAACCACTTGGGTAATTTTTGGCAACCAATTATATTCTCATAGCCCAATCATATTTTGCTTATTTATCTTAGTCAATGTTAGTGGTCCATTTCGGCCTTGTTTAATTATCCTCATGCTCTTCATTTCTTCAATCTATATTCTACTGTGTGGTATTTTTGCTATTTGTAAAAAATACACACACATATTGGTAAATTTGTTTTTCCCCCCTTTTTTGGTGCTATTGATGATTGAATTCTCAAAGTAAGGGTGGGAGTATACAAATTACTTGAACCTCAACTCTCTTGTTTGGTATTTACTTAGAATTGCACTCTTTGTTTTGAAAAAAATATTATGTTGTTCCTTTTTTGGGTGCTATTTTTTTGGTTTTTTATTTAAATTATAATTAGATTTGGGATGTCGACTAAATTCCTAAAGTTAGATGGGGTGAGAGTATATTACATTTTGTCTCTTGCTACATGAACAAGATGCATAACTTTTGGTTATTGAATTTGATGGGAGAAGATGGTGTCTCCTTTTGTATTATAAAAGTAAAATAAAATAGATGGTGTCTCTTTTAACTTGTGAAGAATTATTGTTTTTCATGTGGAAATTGCTAGGTCTCCTTTGTTTAGTGATTGTGTAGTATTGAACAAATACTACCTTTGGGACCTTGATCTAACAATGACTTTGTGGGGTCAGGCAAAGGATCGACAAATCAAGATTCACATAAGATGCTTCCCATGAGCATAGGTTGTGGCACTTGCCAGAGCCACATTTATGAGGGCATCAATTTTAATTCCCACAGGGAAGATGTTACGACCCGTACTTTCTAAAATTATTTTCTACTATATGCTCGGTCAAAGTCAAAATTATTTGGTCAAGGTCTGAGGCCTCAAAGTGTTAAAGTGGATGAATTAATTATGAGAGGGTGTGTACGAAAATATTTATAGATTAATGTCCAACTTATGGAACTTAAAGAGTTGAAGGACCTTAAGTGCAAATTTCCCTTTTTAAGGCAAGAAAGTCCTGCATTTTGGGTCAAACACACGCAAACACACTAAACACACACACACACACACACACACTCACGCACAACTCGGCAGAAGGAAGGGAAATAGGGAAAAACAAATGGGAAACAAAAAGAAGAGAAAGGGAAGAAGGATGAAATGGTGGGTTTTGCATTTGGTTGATATTGTCTAGTTTATGAGCTTTTGATTTTCCCCTATAAATTATAGAGGTATGTCAAGAGTTGATTTTTAGAGTTTATATATTTTGTAATGGATGATGATTTTATGGTTTATTTTCATGAATTGAGGCTTAATAATTGTTCTATATACTATAAAAAGGATGTGTTTTAACTTAGTAATTTCAAGAACATATTATTATGGGATTGTCATAAACCTTAGATATAAAATTTGGGGATTTTATGGATTATAGTTGGTAAAAGTGATTTATGGCAAAATAGGAGTGAAAAGTGAGTAGAAAATGAGTTTTGAATAATATGTTGTGACCATCTTCTTAATGTACATGAATATGGATATTGGAAATTATGATGTATTGATGCTCGAGAAATGGTCTAAGAATAGAAGTGATAGTTAATAATGGGTAGTAGTGGAAATGCTGAAAATAAGTGAAAGAATATTATGAAATGAGAATATTATGAAATGAGAATTTGAGACTATGTATTGTGAATGAATAAAGGTGAAGAGATAAAGTGGATAAATGAGATTTTGAATTCTATTAGTGTGTTGTCGATTTTATTCAATATATATGAACACAGTGTGATGCTTAACAAGTATAAGTTGGAATAAAAATATATTGTGATTTAATGAGAGTTCTATTGTGTGGCTAAGTTTATTCGGTAATACTATTGGACTTTTTATGACATGTGGCATAATGTATTTCAAAGGTTAATATTAGTGGGTAATGAGAACATGATACGTAAATGAATTAAGCAAACTTAAGAAAAAGAAATGGTCTATGACATAAAGGTTCCTTTATGTGTTAATGCGTATATTGAATTATCAAGTTGTGAGTAATTAAGTAAAATAGGTAAATTGAGATTGCTTTGTTGATGAATTTATATTAGACGAGATATGGGTATTCATCATATGATATCACGAGATTGGCATACGAAAGGATAGTTGGAAATTATATGGGTAACAATTGAATTATTGGAATTTAATACAAAAAGTGACTTTGATTTCAAGAATTTAAGTGGAATTATATTTCATGTTCGGACAAGGACATTAGGTATTAAATTAGATTTGTCATATTATGATTCTAGGTGATGGATGAACCGGTTGGCAAGGCTTACTAGTGGAACGAGCTATGGTCTTCAAGTTGTGAGATCGGAAAAATGATTTTTCCAAGTTTTGCATGATTTAACTATTATAGTATTTCATGAAATATTTCATTATTTCTATAGATTCTTAATATCAGGAAAATTATGCTATTATAATTATCATGTTAAGTGAAATGTTTTACAGTATGAGAATAAAGATTTGGAAAAGGATTTATATTATTATGTTATGAAATATTTGTGAAAGCTTATTATAAGAATTATTTTCAAAACCACTAAAGTACATGTGTGATTATTACCCGCTCTGCATCATGTGATTCGTTCCACGGTGTATTGACCAATTCAGTGAGTACCCGCTCTACATTGTGTGATTTGTTCCACGATGCATGACCAGTTGTATATAGGTCTTTGGGACCCATCGTTATACACACATAGGCTTTGGGACGTCTTTGGTGGTGTTTGCTTTTAGGGCTTGCTCTGCGCGCCAATGACCAGTTATTCAGTTACTCAGTTATCAGTATCACTCAGTTCTGAGTAGTATGCCTTGTACATCGAGTTTACTCTGTACATGTGCGTTACGCCTCAACGGTACTTTGGTGTGGATTTTCCAGTTATCAATATGTATCTAAATTTTCAGCTAGCTATTTATATTTCAGTTTTCAGAACTCAGCTACAATTTACGTATTCAGGTTATATTATCCATACATCAGTTTTAAGCTCAGTTGCAGTATTCTTAGCAAAAAGTTATTATCTTGTATTTAAATGATTTCAACACCATTAGCATGACATGCAATTTAGTATTATTCAGACTTATATTTCAAGCTCAGAAGATGTTTACAAAGCATTTTTATAACTCTCAACTTTTAAGTTATATCTATGTATTATAAAGTTCAACAGCTTTTCAAAAATAAATAATATGGAAAAGTATATATATGTATTTGCGAACTTATCCACTCACTGAGTTACCAGCTCATATATTTTATCACATTTTTTTATAGGGATGATTGAGCTTGAGCATTTACTGGGTTGCCTGTGGAGTTCTCAGTCAGTCACATGTATTGTATTCAGTTAACATCTTAATTATATTTTTAAATATATGTGTTTGATCATGGTTGGAAACTAACTTTCATAAGTTAGTCGTTTGAAATTATTCAAAATTTCTTCAATTATATTTCTATACATGCCTTTAGTGTTAATGATTGTTTTGGTTCTAAATATGTTGAAAAGTGTTCCAACTTCATGATTTGGGAATGAGTAAATTTATTGAGGGAAAAGTCATATTTATTTTATTCTATGTGATTTATATGGATGAGGTGGTATAAAATTTCAGGTTGGATAAGTCTATTTCACAGGAGAAACTCTGTCAAAATTTTTATAAAATCGTTTTAGTCCAAAAGTTTATACAGTTGCAAGCCAAGTTTTTAGTTTGCCTTGGCGGTGGGTCCAGGTCAAACTGGTATCCATCGTCGGCACACGCCACATATCAGGTCTAGTAGGATGGCTTGAGGCGGGGCGTGTTAGAAGACGTTACCAAATACAAATCATCATCTGCTCTTTTTTTTTTTTAGTTTAATTGATTATTTTGGAAGATGACTATTGTTTTCTGTGATTTTAGTTTTGGTTATTGCTTATAATTTTCTATGGGGTTTATGGCTCTACAGAATCCTTGAACTACATGGTTTAATGATTTGGTCATGCATAGCTAGCTGCGTAAATATGGGATATAATGCTTATGCCGAAAAGATCTGTGAATTTTTTCTAAACAGCAGCTTTGATTTAGTTTTATCTAAGTTTTGATTCTTGATTTGGGTCTTTTAGTTTCATAGTTCTATTACTTTGAAATTGCAATATGTTTGACAGTTCACGCATTTTGATTAGTTGGATTACAGCTAAAAATTTCTGAATAGGGTCTATTTTATAGATCGGCTCTTCCATGCATGCACTGTCATGGTGTGTTTAGATTCCTAAATAAAGATCTTTCTTTTTCTTTGATAAGCATATATAAGCATACCCGTTAGTGATGGCTCTGGATTTGTGAGGTTATGGTGTATAGTTCAATCTCGCTGTGTTAGTATTGACTTAAAATATATGATTGATAAATTGGTGTCTAATGAAGATAAGGAAAAATAAACTTATTCCCTCGTGCAAATCTTTTGTTGAAGACAACAGAAAAGATGGAATGCACTTATTTTTCTTAGACACATTATTTTACTCCAGCCCTTTCCTATTGTTTAACCTCTTTAGGTTCGTTTCATTATATATATGTTATTCCATGTTGAAGGCGTTATAATTTTGAACATAAAGCATAGTTTGTTTGCCCGGTTTTGAAGCGTAGAATGCGGTAGTTTTAGCTAATTGCAATTTGGAGAGAGAAAGTTACCTATTCATGTCTATATATTTCTTCATGCAACATTGGATTGATGAATTAATTGAGGGATAAATTGCATTCCTTTTCAGAGGGTATACAAACTACACACAGTTTTAACAAAAAAAATACTTGTAGTGTGTTCATTTTTTCTATCTCCAATTGTTTGTAGGTAAACAAAATCAAATATGTTGTCTCTGGGTATCAAATATGGTGTAGTTCAAAAAGAACTATTTCATATATTGACATTTCGAATTTGTTTTTCGCAATATGTATAACATAAGTCGGGGTTCACGAATGGTAAATTTAAAAAATAAGGTATCATTCCATATGTTTTTAGAATATTTTGTTTATATCATCTTAAATATTTATTATCTTCAACATTTCTTTGTTTATTGTTTCAATTTCTTGGAATTAGTCTTACCATACAATGCATAAGGGTGTTGTACTAATAATTTTGTATAATGGGGAAAAAGTGGAGGGAAAATTTAAGGGTAACATTGGTTTCTTCCCACCTTTGCCGAGCCCTATACTAACGATTTTTTGTTGCTATAGATACCATGGTTATCACTATTGTTGTGATAATTTATATAATATATATTTTAGTTGCAATTATTGAATTGAAAATTGCTTTAGCTCAATTGGTAAAGGGCTTGGGGTGAAGGGTTTGTCTGGGGTTCGAGTCTTGGTGGAGGAGAAATAATGCCTCAATTAATTATAGGGGAAATGGGCGGGCCTGGGCGGGCCGAGTCGGGGAGGGGGTGTCGTCGCTATAGGAGTCATCGCTACAGGTCTGATAGTAGCAATCTATGCAAGAACTTTCAGTTCTTTATATGCTTCGTACATATCAAATCCTTCAGGGATTATGCAATATTTATGATATTTTCATATACTGCCAATTGAACACAACATCATATTTCAATTATATTACCATATATTTGATGATATTTCTACATAAGTTATCTATTGATAATTTATTGACATGATATATAGAGATCGGAAGAGCACACGTCTGTTTTAGCCAATATTATATGAAAACTTAATTCACCATTCTAGTAATCATTGAGCTTATTAATATTTATTGTCGATAACTATTTCTTATTGATTCCATTTGATTCCCAATGTAGACATAATAATTTGAGATCTCTTTTATTTTACTATTTTTAGGTACGTGAACCACTTCAGCGGTTTTTTATTAATTATGTCTATATACTCTTCTAGAGTATTATGCCTCAATATGATCATCATATAAAATATTTGCTCCATATTCTATTTTCGGATATTTATTTGAGAATCGACCACATCACACTTTAGGCATGCCGTTAATACTGAAATCATCTTATAGGATTTTATATCAATCGAAGTTGGAGCATTTAATTTGGTATATACTATTGGTAACCATGCAGTTAGTAATCTGAAGTGCAAGCGATCTTGCAAACTTCATATTTGTGTTATATTATGCGAGGATTATAGATACGAATATACTTGTTACCAACTACTAATTCCTTCCCATAATGCTGAGAATGCTTAGTGAATGAAGCAACAATCGATAAAACATCCTTTCAGGATGAAAAATAAATGTTTTGTAAAGGTTTCAAACCTGAACATGCATTCTCAACATTCACAAATATTCATCTCAAATCTATGGTGGTGTGAGTACACATAAATTGCATTTATAACCTTTAGTAAAGAGAAGCTTTTTACTGTAAACCAACTATACAGGGGGTATCATATAAATTTTATATTTGGCAAATTATAATGATGCTGCAAGTGAAATACTAGTTTTTCACTTAAATAGAAAATATTATTCTCAATTAACAGAGTAGTAAATAACTTGAGGCATATCCAATGGTCTTGCTACAACATAGGCAATCAAGTATCCCAACCAAAATATAAATCATTAATAATTTTGGGATAAAATTTACTAGCAAGACATAAATGTCTTTATTTTTGTAAACCTTGGGTTATGAGTAATATGACATATATGACCTCTAGTAGATCTAAATTATAAATATCTAGAAGGTCTATATGGAGGTGAGCGGGCCTACAAAATTTGCCCTAAATATTTTTAGATATATAGTGATAATTAGCAACCAATTGCCTAAGACTATACGGCACATGAGAATTCTTAAATCAAGTGAAAGAATGTTATAGTTCTTTACATATATCTCGATACTTTTCATCATTAATAAATCCGGATGGTCTAATCCGTCATGCCAAATAAAATATTGAACCTTATGTTCAATGTAAACAAGTAATCTTGTACTAATATTTTAGTACATTATAGTAAAAGGTAATTAACCTTAATAAGCTCTTCTAGAACTTTAATTGATAAATAATTGATCTTCAAGTTTAACACTATAATCTAATTGTTATAATATTATAATATTATATTCAAGATTTATTTCATATGATGATATATAAGATCATTTGTGATCTTTTCCTAGATTCGTACTATTTCAAGAGTACAATAAAATTTCTAATATAAAATCTTTAGGATTACATCAAAATCTTGAATCAAATTCGTACTGAAATCTTCAAGATATAAAGTATCTTAATTAGATGCTTCTTCAAGAGCAAAACTTTAAGTTCTTCTAGAATATTAAAATCCGTAATGTCTTGTTCCTCTTAATCATGAACTTTTCATTTGTAATATTAGTTGAGCCATATTTCTCCCATAGCAATAATAAATTTTTCTACTAGATTTAGATTTATACCATTCTACTGTTCAGGACAAATATCAGTTTATTTTAGCTACTACTACTCTAGGAGTAATAATCCAATATTAGTCAAATATTCCTCAAGAATATTGAATTGCATGAATTTTAGAATCACCTCCAGGGATAAGTATTATTGCACGTATCAACCTTACACATATGAAAATCTCAAATTTATCAAGAGATGTGCTACTTCAGGAGCATAATAAATAATACTTTTAGAATTAATTTAGACTTTTACTACTTCAAGAGTAATGATTCAATATTCTTTAAGAATATTGATTTGTCAAATTAAATAGATGTGGTTTAAATTATTCTTCAGGAGCATATAATACTCATACTCTAATATTTCAACCAATTGTGAATTATTAGATCTAGTGGGATAACTAAATAAAAACAAGAAATAAAAAATAAAGAAATTGATGCATATAATGAAGAAATAAAAGAAATAAATTGCTTCTACATGAATAATATAAAACAAAAATATAAAAAAAATGCAGACCATAAAACAACTAAAAAAGGAAAGAAAATATCAAATACTGCCTCATTAATAGCAACACATTCTCCCCTATCAACCATCTCCTCATCATTAAAAGACTCAATTTTGTTCAAATGCTTCAATACAGTCACAGGGACAAAAAATTCACAAAAACATCACAAAAAAAATTTCAAAATAAAATAAATAAATAACAGACTACCTCATTACGAGCTTCATCGTCATCTCCCTTCGCATCATCCTTACCACACTCACCAACCTTAGCGTCATCTCTATCCAAATGCTATAATCAATTGAAAGGGGAAAAAAAAAAGAATTAGAAAATACAACAGCAAAACAACAAAAAATAATAAAAAAATATGAATTTCATATAAAACATTATCTCATCATATACAACAGCTTTACTAGAAACAGAATCAACCTAGACAATATCAAATATATGACCCTTTCCACGACTGATGCTAGTTACTTGCTGAATAGTATTAGCAATCAACTCCCTAAAATTGACGTCAAAACAACTCATACGGCTCTTCAGCTCAGAAACTTCAGACTACAAATCAGATTGAGCTTCAACAATGGTGGACAACAAAGACCTAGTCTCATCTGAAAAACAATCAAACTTATTGCCCATAGCTGTAACAACATCTTCCAATGAAGAAATCTACAATGAGATGCCAGGACCATCACTACCAGCATATCGATGGCCACTTTTTAAAAAGTCAATAATAACAAGATCGCGAATCTGCACACACCCAGCATTAGCTTCACGAGCTTTTGACAACTCAGACTTTAAACTATTCAACTCAAATTGCATCTGATCAATATTTTCTTTAAATGCATCAGTATAATCAACCTAACAAAACATAAAACAGAACACAGTAAACACATAAAACACAAAGCAACAACAAAAATAGTAGAAACAAAAAATAGCTAAAAAAACATAAAAAATAACATTTGAACACATATGGAATCAGATGAATAAACCTGTTCAAATCTGGATCTCTTGCCACTGCCTCTGACAGCCTCAGTAGTAACTTCAGACGATGAGCCTCTACGACGCTTCTCCCCGCGCTGAAGGCTTCTCAACAACCTTCACCGTCCGCTGTCTATCCTACTTAATAGCCCGTGGAGTGTCCTCAAAATTATCACTCCCAGAAGAATTGTTAGAAACATCGTCACTATCAAAAACATCTTCCACAACTTTCTTCAATTGTTCCTTATTTGGGATCTCAATTATTGGTTGAGCAGGAGTAATAAACTCAAGGCTAGCCATATAAGGAAGACCGACTTTCTCTTCAGTTGGAACTATGTTCTCAACCACAACCTGGGAAAAATAAAAAAAAATGTGTTAAACAAAAAAATCTAAAACAGTATGAAACAAAAAAAACAAGAATAAAAATAGAACAACTTATATCACGATTGCAGAAGAAATCATCATTCAGATCACGAGTACTCAGAGAATCAGTTGCCCTCCAATTTACAATACGAGGCACACCAGTCTGAGTATGAACACAAAATTTATCCGTAAAAGCAGACATGCATTCATACATCCACACTTAGAAGGCAAGCAAAAAACCAAACAGTCTATGTGCTTCCTTGTCCTGATCCTTCAACCCTCTTTTCATCAGGGCCAACAACCAACGAAACATTTGCTTAACCCACAGAAACCTCTCCATCTCAGTCCAATCATCAAACAACACAAACATATAATGATTGCCATTTCTCTTAAAGTTGTGGGATGAAAGTAAAATGTCAACATATATAAAATACAAATCCTGACACGGTCAATGTCTCTGACATCCTTCAAATCCGTATCAAGACCAAAAAAAGAGTATTGACATCAGAATTTGAAATAGAAGAAACACTAGGGGAAAACCTGTCCTTAAATTCTGAATGGCGAAAACTATAAATAGACACATCATCAGAACAGTATATAATAAACCTTTCATTATACAAAAATCTATAACAGAAAATCGCAAATATTTGCGACAAGTCAAAAACCACATCTCCTATTCGTTAGGCTACTTTACCTCACGTAAATGAGCATTGTGGACAACCTGTGTTTGTAACACAATCTCAGAGTACTCCAAATAGTACATAAAGCATGTAGTTCCAAACAAGATGCATTGCTCTAGATTTAAACGGCTTTGAACATCACAGGTAACGCGGTGACTTGATTTCAAATTAATCCTCCCAGTGAACCAGAATATGGGATGGAGATGGAAATGTCAATCCTGGGGAAAAAAAAGATGAAACAGTAAACTCACAATTATATGGAGCAATTAGAATAGAAATAAAAGGAAAACAAATTCACAACAGCAACATAAAGAGCAAGATACAAAAATAATAAAAAAGACAGAAATCAACAAGCAGTTATACACAGAGACAACAAATAAAAACAAAAAACTCTAATCAATCAAAAAAATAAAGAACAAAACTAAGTACAAAAAAAAAAAAAAAAACAAAGCAATAAAAATGTCAGAAAACATAACTTCATAACCAAAATATAAGGCATCATTAATGTAAGTAGCTAACAAAAACCAAAATACATAACCAGAAATATATACTAAAACTAGCAAAAACCTAAAAATAAATTACTATAAAATACATAGCAAAGAACATTCAACAAACACACATATTAGAAAAAACCAACATCACCGAGAGTTACAATACCAAATAATATACACAAACAAAAATAGAACGAATAACAACACTACACACACAATACTACAACAAAATAGAACAATTATACACAGCAGATGAAACAAATAAAATAAAAAATAATCATAGAAACAAAATCAGTAAACAAAAACAACAAAAAAATAAGCAATAAAAGAATAATCAGCAACCTAAGAACAGTAGAAGATTGAACCCTAGCCTTATTCCGCCAAACAGAACCACCACCTTTCTTCACACTGCTCATAGTATTCTTCTTCTTCGAGACCTTTTTGCTTCCGCAGACCTTTTGCCAAACAGACCAACATCCTCTGCTAGTTTCTAGGGCTCAGCAAGCGAAAAACTGCTATGAATACGAACCATTGCTAACTAGACTATAAAATTGAACAAACCTCGACAAACAAGATAAAAAAAAATCAAATAATGATAGTAGAGAGAAACGGCCAGAATCGAAGTCACAAAGAAGACATAGAAAGAGAAATGGACAGAGACTTCAATAATTTGGAGATTCTTTTCCAAAATATTCTGTAGAATGATTTTTTTAAATATTATATAGTACCTAATACTTGCAAAAAAGGCCACCGGATCAACGAAAGAGTAAATGGGTTGCAAAAATGCCTGATCTGCGTAATTATCCCCTTGAAATTTACAGTTTATAATTAATAGAAATTAAACATATATATCATTAATATAAGTTAATTGAAAATTATAATTGTAGGTTTTTTTTCTTAATTTTTCCCAATATAAATGAATATTAATAATTACGACTATTTTACATATGACTACTTTTATGTAATATTAATTTATATAATCTTAATGTTATCTGACTTTATTGGTTTTGAATAAAAAATATTTTCAGAGTAGAAGACACCGCTCAACTAGCAATTATTTCGTACAATGTCATTTATCTAAATCATTCATTTAGTTAATATATAGATTAGTGTAAAAAAATAAAATACTATTTATTTGCGTCAACGATAACAATCGTGTTAAAATTTGTTGTAAACTATAGTTACCTTAAGATGATAAGAAAAATATTACATTATTATTTAGTTGATGTCAAAAATTGACTATTATTTATTGGGCAATGTAACTTTATAAATTTCACCATACCCAAAAAAAATTATAAAATTTCATATTATTATTGTTTTAAATAATTTGGTATGTATTCTTCCCGTGCAACGCACATGTGAGAATTTAGTTATAATAAACCAAGAGTTTGTGTACTTAAATATAAATAATTATTATTATAATAATTGTTATTATATAAATAAAATAAAGGCATTTAAGTTTTTCATAAAAATGTAGGGGCGAATATGAAAATCAAAAGATTTTCCTTCATCCATACCTTTATATATAGAGTGATGATTAGCGGCCACCTAGTCATTCAAATATAAATATTTACATTTACTTGATTTTGTCCTATTTAGAATGTGTATATATATAACTAGTGTAGGTACCGTAAAATATATGTTTATGTAAAAAAACTCATTAGCTAAAAATTGTGACTAAAAGTTTGTCATTGATAATTTATAAAAGCCATCATAACTGCAAAGCTGTGAATCAGTGCATTTTCCTATAACCAATTACAGCTATGGTATAACGAATAACACTACTAACTCAAGTGCTAAATGCTATTTATTTTTTTATACATAGAGATATAGAGGGGAGGGAGGGAAATTCGGAGAGGGACGTATGTGATGTGTGTGGTTCAAACTAGGGACTTTCGGCCTGAAATGCAAGTATACTAACCACTAGAAAACATTTCAAACCACAAGTGCTCAATGTTATTGGTTCCAAATTTCCACACAAAATTCTTGAGTACATGGTTGAAAGCTATTGATTGGCATTTCCCACTTCAAATAGTTCTAAGAAGATTGTAGTTTTAGAAAGACATGCATGACAAATATGGAAATTTCTAAGCTACCAGGATCAGGTTCCTTACGGAGCTCAGTTTCCAATGAGATACTGTCATCTTGTGTGTGTTAGGTGAGGTATTAGTCTGTGATTAGAGACTGAGCTCCGTAAGGAACCATTGTCGGTTTCCATAGTTGGATTGTGACAAATATGCACGGAAAAAGAAGTAAAAGAAATGGTACAATTGGAAAAAGTGAAAGGGAAAATGAATGAACTAAGATCGAAGACGAGATATTGTGCCAAGTGTCCACAATTTTAATTTTATTGTACCATTTTCCCAAGCCTCCTATTTTTTGGTGGTACTATCTTGAAATTGGACCACTGATTGAACAACGGTTCATTTATAACCACAAACTTCAAATTTTTATTAAATCTACACCATTTATTTCACCTCATTATAATTTCTCATTATAATTCAATTTAAATAAATAGATTCAGGACTTGTTTGAACCTTTTTTCTTTATAAATTCACCTATCACGATTTGATTGTTGATTTGATAACTATTCAATAATTGCCACACATTTCAAATTTCAATTAAGTCTCTACTACTCATTTCCACTCTTTATAAATTCTCTTTATATATTGAAAAAATAAAGAGCTTCAAACAAGCTCTCAAACTGCCAAAAACTCTTTTTTTTTTTTAAAAAAAAAAAGATCACTAAATTATCAGAACAAAATGATACTGCTATAATAGAACACATTATATTGTAAATTTTCTGTGGAGTCCATTGGACACTATGTATGGTATCCAATAAATTATGTATCAGAATCTCATTAGACACATTGGGGAATCCCTTAATGTTTTCAATGAGATCCTAACACATAATTCATTGGACACCGTGCCTCTATAGAAGAGCCTCATTATATTGTGTCTACTAAGAAGTGTTAATTAGTTTTTAAGTGGTTGCCAAAATATTTAAAAAAAGGGTAAACTTCACAAAAGGTCTCTAACCTTTGCAAAAAGAAAAAATTTTATCCCTAATTTTTTTTAAAGGTATAGGTCCCCTACTTTTTAAAAATATGCATAAAAAGTCTTTTTGGGCAATTTCTGCTACTACCCATCTTTGCATGAGAGGGGTTGTCACTTTTTGTAAAAGTTGGTTTCCTTTAGTGAAATTTACCTAAAAAAATTAGTTTTTAAGTGAATCTTTCACATTTTTTACTACCGTTCAATTCATTTCCACTACAATTTCCCTTTAATAGTAAAAAAATAAAACTATTTATATTTAAAGAAAAAGCTTTTAAATGAATCTAACTGCTTGGAAACAATTCGTCTCAGCTTCAAGCACATAATAAAATTGCTCGTAATGAGCAAAATATGGTTTGACATCCATCACATTATTTCAAAGAAAATCCATCAAATTGTAACAAGTTAAATAAAACATATAAAGTCACTATTCATCTCACTTAGGAATGGGTAGACTTTATTCTCAAGTTAGGATACAAATAGATGTTACAATAAGAAGGTGGGGTAGCCATCCTCTTCTCAACTACTCGTTTGCAGGGAAAAAAATCCTTTTAAAACCTTTTAAAATTTTGAAAACAAAATTATTTCAACTACAGATACTTTATTACCTTTTAGCTCCGCAACTAAAACCACTATGAAAAAACCATGTACCATTTAAAGCTTATTTTGAGGAGCTTTGCGAAAAACAAAAAATTATCAAATCCACAACAACTACATATTCTTCACAAAAAACAAAATTTCAAACTTTTCAATAATCTTTCTTTTCAATCTAACAACAAATTTATTCTCGAAAGGGAAGAAATGTATTGGAAATAGCGCTCTCGTGTCCAGTGGCTGAAAGAAGGAGACAAGAATACAAAAATTTTCCATGCAAAAGCATCCTCAAGAAAAAGGAAGAATGCAATTCATTATATCGTGGGAAACAATGGTGAAGAATTGTTTTCTCATGAAGATATTTCTAATAGCTTCCAGCAATATTTTGCAAATTTATTCTCTAGCTCAAACCCATCTGAAAATCAATTGGAAGCAGCGGTCCAAAGCATTCAAAGCTCACTCTCAGATGATGATGTTAGCTATCTCGAAATGCCTTTCACTAAAGAGGAAGACACAGATGCAGTTATGTCGCTTGGACCATACAAAGCCCCAGGTCCAGACGGGATCCACGCCATCTTTTACCAGTTTCACTGGAACCTAATTGGGGATGACATTTCGAGGATCTGTTTACAATACTTAAATCAGGGCGTTTCACCTGTAAGTTTTAACTCAAGAAATATTATTTTAATCCCTAAGAAGCAAAAGTCTGACCGAGCTACTAACTTCCGCCCTATTAGTTTATGCAATGTGCTTTACAAGATTATTTCCAAAACAATTGCTAATAGACTAAAGAAAGTACTGCCTAGACTTATCTTGCAGAATCAAAGTGCTTTCATTGCAGGAAGACAAATCACTGATAACGCTCTAGTCGCTTATGAATGCCTACATTCTATGAGGAGACTGAACAATGGTCGAAAGGGATTTATGGCACTCAAACTGGATACAAGCAAGGCTTATGATCGCGTAGAATGGGTTTTGTCATCCGCATTTTGAGCAAAATGGGTTTTCCTGCTCATTGACAACAACTCATACTCAAGTGTATTTCTTCCACCAAATTCTCCTTTGTCATCCATGGCTAGACTTGAGGTAATGTCATCCCAAGTAGAGGATTAAGGCAAGGATGTCCTTTGTCTCCTTACGTCATTATACTTGTAGCGGAAACTCTTTCCGAACTATTAAATCGAGTAGAAGTGAGACAAGATCTATCAGGCATACAATGTGCTAGATCAAGTCCACACATCAATCATCTATTCTTTGCAGTCGACTGTCTAATCTTTTTAAGAGCTAAGGACTCGGATCTAATAGATCTTGAACACTTATGGAGCTGGTTCAGGACAATGCGTCAATTTCGACAAATCCTCTACCATGTTTAGTCCTAATGTCAATAGCGCTGACAAGCAAAGACTCTTTCAGGCTATAGGTATCCGGTCGAAAGCTACATGGAGCTCTTATCTAGGGTTCCCCTAGCTTTTGGGAAACAGAAAAAGAGAGACTTTGCAATCATCTTAGACCACATTTGGAAAAGAATGACAACATGGAAGCGGTGCCTATTCTCTGTAGGTGGAAGAGAAATACTCATTAAATCAGTAGTGCAAGAGATTCCGGCTTATTTAATGAGTATTTTTAAAATTCCAGACGGGATTCTTTCTTCTATCCAATTAGCTATATTTCCAGGTTTTGGTAGGGGGGAGATGTACAAAAAAGGAAACTCTACTGGGTAAAATGGCAAAAGCTGTGCCTACCCAAAGAAGCAGGTGCTCTCAGATTCAGAGAGCTTTCAGCTTTCAACCAAGCTCTGATTGCAAAGCAAGCATGGAAATTGTTACAAGAACCCGAATCTCTGTTGTCAAAAACCTTGAAAGGTAAATACTTCCTTCGAGGTGGGTTATTAGAGGCACAGTGTAAAACTGGTGACTCTTTTGCCTAGAAAAGTATTATTTGAGGCAGAGAAGTATTGAAGCTCGGAATCTGATGGAGAGTGGGAGATAGCCTATCTATTCGTATCTTCGAGGATCCGTGGCTTCCAAGAAGCCCCAGTTTCCGGCCCATCACTAAAACCACTTCACAAGTTGTCAAAGTAGCTGATTTATTTACAGAGTCAGGGTAGTGGGATGGAGGAAAATTGAAGATCTGTTCTTACCTTTTGATAGAGATACGATCCTCGGCATCCCAATCGGATATAGTCAGTCACTGGACAAGTTGATTTGGCATTATGATCAACACGGGGAATACACAGCTAAAAGTGGGTATAAACTTCTCACAAGGAAACCTACAGACGAAGCATCATCTAGCCGGCAATGTAACTCAGTATGGTGGAAGAAATTATGGAAGCTAAAGGTGATGTCGAAAGTACGATTATTTTGGTAGAAAGTCTATCACGACAGCCTTCCTACTGGTACAAACTGGACCCGTAGGGGTATTCAGGCTAACTGTCTATGCCTTCATTGTTTTCAAGTCGAAGACGCACAACACGTGTTGTTCGAATGCCCCTATGCAAAGGCTATTTGGAAAGGAGCGGGAATGTGGCGCATTATAAAACAACACGGGGGATGGAAATATATTAAAGACATCGTACATGCTATTTCCTCCTCTAGTGATGCTCGCAAACTTTGTCAGGTCTTATGTGTAGCTCGTGGTATTTGGTACGCTTGGAACAAATTTTTGCAAGAAGGAAAGGCACAAAATCCTGGCAGCATTGCGGCTTCTAGTGTGAGCTTGGCAGAGACATACTTCTGAAGTCCGGAACAACAGGATATCTCCTTGGACAAAGAGGAAACTAAATGGACCGCTCTACCACGAGGGTGCTTTAAACTCAATGTCGATGCTGCAATCAATGAAGACTTTGGTAGCTATTAAATTGGAGCTATTATTCGAGATGCCTCTGGTATAGTTATCGGCATTCTAGCTAAACGCTTCCCTAGTATCCCTCGAGTCGCTGACGCAAAAGGCATGGCTTTGCTTTTGGGACTGGAATTTGCTAGAAACAATGGAATACGTATTAACTTTGTCGAATCAGACTGTCTCGTGTTAGTATAGGAGTTACAAGAAAACGTCGAGTATCTTCACAATGCCCCTCTTATCCAAGAAATTAAGAAGCTTCTGGGCGAGCTAAGATGTGGCCCTTACAGGCATATTTTACGCGAGCGAAATATGGCTGCCTACAATATAACTTCTTTTGCTCTTTATTCTGTACTATGCGGCTCATGGACTACATGTATCCCTTGGTGTATTCGTTTTGTAGTTTGTAATGAGTTGTACTGAGATATATCAGTGAAGGTTGCTTTGATTTCAAAAAAAAAAAAAAAAAGAAAAAAAAAATCTAACACATTTTCCTATAACTATTACTTCTCTTTTAATAAAGCTCTAGAGACGGCCCTTTTTCCCCTCAGCCATCCCTATCACGATTTCCCTGCTAAATCTACATTGCCAACAAATTCCTTATGTATTGATGAGCAAGCAGAGTGGCCGCAGCGTCACCTTAGTTTGTTGCAGAGTATCCGAATGTTTCAGCATCCCAGTTCCCAAATTCTCACACCAATTTCGCATCCAATATTCCCTCTTCACCAACAATCCTCCACTCGCCGCTCTTCCCATATTTACCGCCCGACTTACCTCGGGTTTCGCCGCTCCCCAAATCCTGCCATTGCTAACAGTACTCTTACTGTAACCAATAACAACCACTTAATTCAATGACTCTGCAAAAAGGGTCATCTTAAACAAGCGCTCCATCTCCTCTCCCACGAGCCCAACCCAACCCAGCACACTTATGAGCTTCTCATCCTTTCTTGTGCCCATCATATTTCTGTGTCTGATGCATTGGTAGTTCAACGGCATATAATTGAAAATGGGTTTGATCAGGACCCCTTTCTGGCCACGAAGCTTATCAATATGTATTTGGAGCTGGGCTCAATAGAGCATGCTCGCCAGGTTTTCGATAAAAGTAAGCACAGGACAATATACATTTGGAATGCTTTTTTCCGTGCGTTGTCTTTGTCAGGCCATGGAGAAGAGGTTCTGAGTTTGTATAGGAAAATGAATCTGATTGGAATGCCTTCGGATAGGTTTACTTATACGTATGCACTTAAGGCTTGTGTGGTTTCAGAGTCCATGGTTTCTATGCTCTGGAAGGGCAAAGAAATTCATGCGCGCATTTTGCGACATGGGTATGAGGACCATGTCCATATTATGACTACTTTGGTTGACATGTATGCGAAATTTGGTTGTGTTGACAGTTCGATCTATGTGTTCTCTGCCCTGCCAGTAAAAAATGTTATTACTTGGGGTGCTATGATAGCATGCTATGCGAAGAATGGGAGGCCACTCGAGGCATTGGAACTTTTTAGGGAGATGATGCTTGAGAGTGACATTACACTGCCTAATTCAGTGACCATGGTCAGTGTGCTTCAAGCTTGTGGTGCTGTGGCTGCATTGCAGCAAGGGAAGCTGATACATGGTTACATACTCAGGAAAGGTCTTGATCCTATTCTATCAGTTATGAGTGCCCTAATGACATTGTATGCCAGGTGTGGAGATCTTGAACTGGCTCAAAGAGTTTTCAATCTAATGGATAAACGGGATGTTGTTTCTTGGAATTCTTTGATCTCAAGTTACGCAATACATGGCTTAGGACAAATGGCAGTTAACCTTTTTCATGAGATGGTGAGACGTGGAGTGTCACCAAGTCCAATATCATTTGTTAGCGTCCTGGGAGCTTGTAGTCATTCGGGTCTTGTTGAGGAAGGGAAATACTTGTTCGATTCTATGTTGAACGATCATGCTATTTATCCTTGTGTGGAGCACTATGCTTTTATGGTTGATCTTCTTGGAAGAGCTAATTTCTTGGACGAAGCTGTCCATATTATAGAATGTATGCAGATTGAGCCAGGGCCTAAAGTTTGGGGATCTCTTCTTGGATCTTGCAGGATTCATTGCAATGATCAGCTTGCGGAGAGGGCACGTGAAAGACTTTTTGAGCTTGAACCTACAAATGCTGGGAATTATGTACTTTTAGGTGATATATATTCAGAAGCTAAAATGTGGGAGGAGGTAAAAAGAGTAAAGAAGCTTTTGGAAGCTAAGGGGTTGCAAAAGGTATCTGGTTGTAGCTGGATTGAAGTCAAAAGAAAAATCTACTCACTCAAGTCAGTCGACGAGTTAAATCCACAAATAGAGCAGATTCATGCTTTGTTGCTAAAATTGTCAATGGAGATGAAGGAGAAGGGTTATGTGCCTGGGATCAAAGATGTGCTGTATGATCTGAACACCGAGGAGAAAGAACGAACAGTATTGGGCCACAGTGAGAAGTTAGCAGTTGCATTTGGGCTAATAAATTGCAGTAAAGGAGAAACCATCAGGATCACTAAGAACCTGAGATTATGTGAAGACTGTCATTCGTTCACCAAATTCATTTCCAAGTTCACAGGTAGAGAAATTTTTGTTCGAGATATCAATCGTTTTCACCATTTCAGAGACGGCGAATGCTCTTGTGGGAATTATTGGTGACTTGGATGTACTGTCTCGCTCAATTTCTGATTTATCATAAAGGTCATCTATGGAAAGCTTTTAGTTAAGGAGTTCATACATGTACAGCCTAGCAACATATTCAAGCTATTTTGTATCTACAATCTAATGATTTCAATATATAAAGTTATTTACTCTTAGTATGTCTACAACATGGCTTATCAGCACGAAATGAATCTACTACCACTATTAGTATTATTATTATTAATATTTTGTTTTCAATTTTTAATTTTTTCTTCCCTTGAATTTTCTCGTGCATCTTTTGCTGTTTTGTCATCTGGGGAAGACAATAGTTTTTGAGGCTCATTAATGGTTCTCATCTCTCGAATCCCCATTCAAATGTTTATTCTCATCATGTTTGCTTCTGGTTCCAGATTGAGTTTTTCTACAAAATCAACCTTGGTTTTGTTTAATGTACCAATGTGCTGATGTGGGTGATGACTAAGCCAATTCAGTGGACCCGGTTAAAATTTTGAAAACAAAGAAGGAAAAAAGAACCCAGCAGCTACCCTTCTTCCCCGAAGACTCACGTTCCACCCGAGTTTTTCTACAAAAACTCGGCATTCCCTTAAGAAGCAAACATTCTGACGTGGAGCATCCAACTGGACACGGACCCACGGCCACTCCAGCAACCCAATTTCCCTCCACACTTTGGACGGGACCCACCAAAATTTTCAAAGTGCTCTCTATTCATGTACTATACCCAACCCCATCCCCATCCCCAGAAATTTCCCAAAATTCAGCACCCCCTTTTTTCTCTCTCACTCTGTCTCTTGCCCAGTTCTGCCCCCCACCCCACCACCAAATCTCGACGCGCGAAGGGCCGGTGAAGCTGTTCGACGCCGACGGAGGACACCTGCCGGAATTGATTGCTTTGCTCCACCACCAGATCCCTCTCTCTCGCGACAAGAACACCCCCAACGGCACGTCGTACTGGGGTGAACACCGAGCTTCGATCCAGGTAGCAGGTAGTTATCCCTTCCATTTCTTGTGTTTTGTTGACCCAGCTTGTTTCTAAGCATATTTATGTAAGAGTTTCTTTCTCTTTGTGATTTCGTAGCCGGACCCGTGACCAAAGCAAGCCGCCAGCGGGTCGATTCTTCAGGCCAAATTCTTGGTTAGTTAGTGTTTATGTTTGCTTTGCCTTTGTTTCATACTGGATCATCTTATGTCGAAATTGGTGTGTAGTTAATTTTTTTGTTATTCAGTTGCTTTGTATAATATGCATACTGCCTCTTCTTTTGATGTGGTTGGTGTGTAGTGTGATTTCTTGTTAATGTCCAGTACATGGTCCAATAGTTTATCCAACATATTTTTCCAAATAGTATGGCATTTTTTTGTTAAAATGTGGGGTTAAAAATTTGAAGTTGTAGACTGATGTGAATGGAGTACTCAATACATAAACTCAGGCAATTTATCTATGGACTGTCAAGTTTGAGCCCTTTGTTTTCAGAATATGCCAGATTTAAAGAAGCCAAATTTGTGGATGAGAAATGATGTACCATGCATTATTCATTGTGTTAATTTCAAGACCAATATTTCCTTTGTACATACATATTTGTGAACTCTTTATGGTTATGCACCATTTATGCTGAAAATGACTAACAACTACACATTCTTTTGAATTGAAAACAGTAGAGGTTAAAAACATGTGCTCAATTGGCAAAGGGTTTTTAACTTATGTTTCTATCAACTAGCTAAGAATACAAATGAAGCACGTGGTTAATATGGTTGAAGTGACAGGACAATTATACAATTATTTCTAACTTGAGCCTTCATGTAACAATATATATACAATCACCTAGTTCAAAATTAGGCAAAGTAGCACTCTTTTTCAAACGGGGATATATTTTTATTTTATTGGCTGACATTGAAAGATGAAATTACTAACACTTAAGTCCTCTACAGAGATTGATAAAATATTTTAAGTTAGAACCAAAAGAAAAAAAAAAATAAATAAATGAAAACATAAATATTAATAATAATAATAAAAAATAAAGGAAAACACAAAAAACTAAGCAAGCTTTACATGTACACATAATAAAAATAAAAATATACCAAAACATTTCATTGATCTCCATACAAAGAGGAGCAATCAAATAGGCCATCTATCTCATTGCATGTGCAAGGATAGAATTCTTTCGCACTTTGCTAGTAATGTACTGTTGTAAGCTATCAATTTGCGATTATCAATAATTTCCAATTACAATCCCGTACGCCAACATTTTCACCACACATAATACAAGTTACCAAATTATTAGTATTTCTAAGGAACAAAGAACCATCACTAGCAGCTAGGCCAATTAATACAAAACCAACTTTTGTAGAAATATAAACATTTCCAATTTTCCAATTTACTAATTAGTTTGTGATTATATAGGCTGAATGTTCCAATTTAATCCCAGAAACATTTCCAATTTTCCTCGTACATCTATTTACTACATGTTTTCATAACCAGTAGAAATATACACATTATGTTAAAAGCAAACGATTTCAATTCTGCCTTTTATACTTCTTGCCGTGCATGGCCAACTGGTCCACCTACGTGCATGGCCAAGTGCTTCAACTAAAGTTCACTCAATTTACACACAATATAATTCAAATAGATAAATATACTAGAGATTTTCCTACAAAAGGGCAGAGGCTCCTTTTGGCAAACGGAGGGGAAATCAATGTTGCCCCCAAGGTCGTGGCTGCCGGCGCTAGAGGAGCACTTTTCAACAGTAGCAACGGCAGAAACATATCAGAAGTTACCAATGGGGTGGCAGTATAACCCACTACACAAAACAAGAAATCATTGGATTAGATTAATGGTTTGCTTTAACATCAAGATGAACAGCTGAAAACATAACACAAAAAATTTACATCAAGATTAATAACCTGAATTTTCGTCACAATATGAGGCTCGTCGCAGCTGATTTTCAACCGTCGACCGAGCAGCTTCCCCTTCGTCCGTCCGTAGAGGGTTGTGGTCGACAGCAGCAAGATCGATTTGGGGGGAATTTACCACTAATTGGTGTGGGTTTCCTCAACCAGAATGTCAGCAGCCAGTAGTCACCCACCAAACCCTCAATAAATACCCGCAGACCAAATTTTTCGCTTCCTCTTTTAAATTTACGCAATATTGTATTTAGTTCTTAGTGACTCAAAGATGTATTCGGACCCCAGTGTTGCTAGTGCATATATTTACAACTTGGTGTGGGGTTTGCTAGGCTGGGCTGGGCTGGGCTGGGTTAACTTTCCGGCGGCCCGGAAGAGCTTCGCCGGCCGCCGGAAACCTTGTTTTGGTTGTGTGGGGGAGGGGGCTGAGATGGGGGGCTGAGCGAGAGAGACATAGTGAGCGAGGGAAGTCTGAAAAGTTGGGGGTCTGGCCGTGGGGGGATGGGGTTGGGTATAGTACATGAATAGAGAGCACTTTGAAAATTTTGGTGGGCCCCGTCCAAAGTGTGGAGGGAAATTGGGTTGCTGGAGTGGCTGTAGGGCCGTGTCTACTTGGATGTTCCACATCAGAATGTTTGCTCCTTAAGGGAGTGCTGAGTTTTTTGTAGAAAAACTCCGTTCCACCCCCCTCTCCTCCAAATTTCTGTAATAGTGAAATCCTCCCCCTCCCCCAACCCGATCTCTCCCCGGCCGCCACACCCCGCCGGCACCGGCAAAGGGCCGCAACGAGCTCTCAACACCCCACCCATCTCTCCCTATTTGTGGCAACTCATTCCCAAAACCCACAGTCCAAAACTCACCGAGCCCACTCGGCTTCCTCCGTCGCCGGTGTTGGAAAAGCCTTGCACCCAAGTCAAATTCAAACAATAAGAAGAGCTCCAATGGTGACGAAACTTGGACAAATTCAAGAAAGTAAAATCAAATGATTCCTCTATTTTCTTCTGTCTAATTTGGAAAAGCATATACGTTTCTAGTGATATTGGGGTTAAGATTTTTTCCCCTTTTTTGTATTAAAGAATGCTCGATCTTCAACAAATAATCTTTCGTAATTTTGATTTATACTTTGGGGTTCTAAGGTAGAAAGCAAACGTGATTTATTTTCCTATGATATTGATTGGCGTATGAGAGAGAAAATTCAAGATGTGCTTTTTGATACATTACCCTTAAGTGTTAATTTGGTTCCTCTGATATTGTTCACGGAAAATTGCAGAAGTTATTTTTCGACCTGGGAGTTTTGGTTGCGGCCCTTTGCGGTGCCGGTGGGTGAGGATTTCACATTTACAGAAATTTTGAGGGGAGAGGGGGTAGAACGTGAGTTTCTTGGGAAGAAGGGCCGCTGCTGTGTTCTTTTTTCCTTTCTTTGTTTTCAAAATTTTAACTAGACCCACTGGATTGGCTTCGTCATCACCTACATAAGCACATTGGTACATTAGACAAAACCAATGTTGGTTTTGTAGAAAAACTCTTCTAGATTTGGTTTGGTTCAAGCATTTCTCTGAGAAGCATTTCTCTGAGTTTATAGGTTAGCGCAAATCTCTGATCTTAAGTATGATTACACAGAACAACAGAGCATTTGAATGACCTGTATCTCATGATTTATTTTCCCTTAATTTCTTCTCTTTTGGGTTAATCTGCAGATTTACAAGTTGGGTCGAGCTGGGGTGAGATGTTCGGAGGCTTACAAAAATTCTAAAGTGAGGAGGTTTGAGGGTAAGGTTTGAATGGAAATTTGTCACAAATGGTAAAGGAGAAATTTTAAGTTCTTTGATTTCTAATTGTGCCTAATGGGTTGGGTTATTGATGATTGAGCTAGCCTATAAATTTTGGGCTCTCAATAGAATGCTTAAATAGACTTAAATTTGAAATGGGTCTTAAAAAAAATGGAAGACTTGAATAATTGGAATTGGATTAAAATACTAGAACCAAAATTTGGGCTAAAAATTTAGTCATGATTATCTTTTGTTCAGGATTCCTTTTTGAGTGCTTAAACTCAAATATATATATATATATATACCGTAGTCCTTTTTTTAACAATAAATGATGGAAATTTGCACTTGAGCTTTCTCTCTCTCAAAAGGGATGACTTTGGAATTATAGCTTTCATATTCTTTCAGAAATTTAGCATCCTAAATGATACTTTGCATATTCTGCCCCCACCCCAAAAAAAAGGCAAGCATGTTGAAATATTCTGTTTGAAACACTACCATTTCCCCTTAAATGATACCAAAGTGCGAGCCTAAAAGGTATTTCCGTTATATAGATCTGTTTTACTAGAAATTAACCTATCTCATATATGTAATACATTTGCTTGAAGTAAGGTTTCTTGCATTGATATCTGCATAAACTAGTGGACTCACTTTGTGCTTGTTTTCAGATGCCTCATCTCTTAACAACATGTGCTGCAGTCAGTTCTCTTATTACACTGGTGGACAGAGATCTCTGTCATCAATCAATATGTGGTCGCCATTCTACAATGTTGTTAATCTGCATTCCCGTATTGCTAGTATTAAATTTAGATTTTTGTTTTTTTAATGTATTTCAGAGGAAAATTATATGAATTTTTGCTACAAAGGGAGGACAAAAGTCGTGGCTTCAGGTATGACATAACTTTTGCTAGCAGATACAACTGTAGAGTATTTTAATGGCAAATAAGTTCTTTCCTTGTCTACAAAAATTCAACAATTTGCATTCTTGTGCATCCTCAATCAATGCAGCTTCAAGTAGGATAACAAGTCACTTAGTATAGATGTACACAACCATTGTCTTTCTTTTTTATCTCAATATTCATGCACCATTAGAGCATCTCTATTGCAACAACGGCTTGCTATCCTATGTGAAGGGAATAGAGAAAGGCAATTAGGAAAAGGATGTGAGGTTGGTCCCACTTTTTGACTCTTTTTCCCTCCCATTTTCTCGACCTTTTAGCACATTCCTTGAAAAACCACATATAATACTTCACGTCGTCCACTATTTCTTTTATAATTATTTTGAATTTATTTCCATCTCTCTCTTCTTTCACTCCCCCTTTCTGTTTTTTCTTTTTTTCTTTTTCTTCCTCTCTACTTTCTACCTCTTTTCCTTGAATTAAAAATAAAAAAATGAAAAAACCCCCTCATATCTCTCTGCCACATCGTCTCCAGTCCACAGCCCTGCTATGGAGATGCTCCTATTGAGCTGCCATTAGGTCTGGAATTCTATTACCTTAAATAATGATCTTTCGCGTACTCTCATTGTCTTATCTTATTTATTCCTTTCAAGACGCATGATGATGGGGGAAGTGGATATTTGTAGCTGGTAGGCTGCTATATCAATAAGTGAAGTTCTATTTCATATTCAAAGAAAATTTAGTTGCATAGATGATTTAAACAATCCAAGATATGTAAAAGAATAGTCCTTATAGAATGGATAGCACTATGTGCTAGATATGTCTAAACTAGATAAAACACAAATAGTGACATTTTTATTTTATACTTACAAAAATGTTATCTGAGAACACACTAATCTCCTATGCATAGAAATTATATCTGAAGTGAAAACCAACAGAAAATGGCAAAATGAAAGAAGGAAAATTTGGTTATGCTACTTACTGGCGTAAATGGTTTAAGATCCATTAGAAGTTTGGTGAACATTTTTAAGTTAAAGCTAGGTCCAACAAGTTGGGTTGGAATGGGGGGTTTTTCTTGTTCACAGTTTAAAATGCACAATGGCCTAGCTGGGCTTCAATTTGCTAGATGCTAGATGCACTGCTGTGGCTTCCGAGTGACATGCTGTCCTATTTAAATAACTCTGTTTTCTTTTAACTTGTTGCATTCAACAAGTCAATGGAAACACAATTTCCTGTCTTATGAGATTGACGGTTGTAGAATGAACCTCTTTATTTCACAGTTCTATTTTTCATAACCAACGGTTAATGCTACTTCTCAATTTACAAGCTCAATATTTTTAATCCACTAGACAGCCAGTGTTCTGAATATTTTGGACGGTGAGCTGATTCAAAATGTTGGTGATTAAATCTTGAGGTTAGTTATAAGTTTGCTTGATGTTTCCCTGAGCTTGAGCTTATTCTTAGTTTTAAGTTTGCTTGATGTTTCCCCGAGCTTGAGCTTATTCATGTTATTTCTCCCTGCTTCAATCCAACTTAATTCTTTTGTTTGCATGTGCCAGATTGTGTGATTTGCTTTAGTCAGCAGATAGCTTCATTATTGTAATGCCCTGGGTTCTGAGTGCTCGAGACGTCAATAAATTTTTCTCTCTTTTAAATAAAATAAATCAGAATGAATCAAGAGTGGATAATAAGCGGAAAATATCTTAATTCTAAAGCGAAAATTTAAAAGATAATTTGTCATTGGTAGTTAACTGTTTCACATGACATCAACAGTTTTCCAAGTACTTAAACAAAGTTCAAGTCATTCAACATAAAGTTAATTTAATTTATTTTGAAGGCTTCCATTACTCAAGGCATCTCCTCCGGCTCTAAATCTGTAAAATATTAATTTTGAAAGGGATGAGTATTTTACAAAAATACTCAGTAGACTCAGCGCAATATTAACAAATTTATACTATAAACATACATATAAAAATGCAATTCACGTCTCATAAGTCTCAAATAGTCTTTACTCGAAAAGAAGCATTGTATGGTAAATGTAGATTTTCGACTCTCGTCTCATGTCTAAAGGCATATAAAATACTAGCACGTATAGTAATATCATAGCATGTATGCAAAATCTACGCATATCAATAAAGTATATGCAAAAGTCTCGTCTCATCTCATCTCAGGCATAAAGCAACTAAACTCATGCAAATAACATATAAGAACATAAATCACAGCTCTATATGTATTTCATAGAACAACCAATTAATATTAGCGCTATTTGTGACAAAACATATTTAGAAAAGAGTCTACCTCAAGTTCTACCAAGTCGAGCTAATCGGCAAGGTTTACTCACTTTATTCTTCACTCATCGCCTATAAAAGAATATAAAATTCAAGTTAGGATATTTTTGTGAAATGAGCTTTTTATAAAATGAATTATTTTTAAAACTAAGTTGTAATAAAATAATTATATGAAATGCTTAAAGATGTAGTGCTTAATGTGGTTAATACCAAAAAGCTAAGGAAAACAATAAAATCAAGGATTAACCAAAATTTAGGAATGAAAAATAAAGTTATTTAAACTAATTTAGAAATTCTTAAAATTCAAAAATCTCAAAAATTAGAATTTAAGTAGCTAAAGTCATTAAATCTCATATTTAATGAAAATAGGGCTTTAAAAAAATAAGTATAAACTAATTTATGGGTTTAAACGAATAAAGTTTAAACATAAACTAAAATTAAAATCTTATAAACTTTCAAAATTAATTTGGAAGAATCCCCAAAATAAGAGACTAAAATAATTGAAAATAAAAGTTATAGGCTAAAATAAACAGAACGCAAGTTCTGGACCCATCTGAAAGGGATCTAAAATTTCAAGGGCCAAAAGTAATCCAATTAGAACTTGCACGCTTTACTTAAACTAAAACCGGAAAATTAGAGCTCAAATGAAGCAAGCCAAAACATTGGGGGCTGAAATTATAATATCATATGTCTTATGTTATTTACTCCCCAGCACCCTTCCTTATTCGAACAGAGACGCTGAAAAATCGAAGAGGGGCAGCCGACCTTCGACACCATCGCCGATGAAGCCCGCGCTGAAGCGGCACTTGGTCCCCAGCGCGATGACAAGGCCGCAAAGGGCGATTTTGGGTGCAACACGGCGGAGAGGGGGGTGAACCGAGACGAACTCGGTTGAGGATTGCCCTAAAATCTGAAAAAAATTCCCAGGTTATGTTGCCAAAAAATGAATGTAGGTGCTTGGGTTAGGTTCCTAGAGGTGTGGTGAGTTGAAAGAGTGGATTTTTGGGTGAAAATGGTGGTGGTGTTGGCCACGATATAGGCGGAAGTGGTGGTGGTAGCGGCGGTGCACGGTGGTGTTGTTGCCAAGAATGTGGTTCCATTTTCTTTCTTGCCAACTGTTTTATCAATGAAATGCATCAAAATTTGAAGATTTGTGAAATGCTTGTTGTTGGCAAACAAGGCAGCGTGTTTGTGTAATGGCAGTGTTTATGTGTGTATGTATGTAACCTATATTGTCTATCTTAAATGCCTAGAATGGATTTTGCAAGGGATGAGTTCAATGTGTGTGTATGAATGGAAATTGAAAGTTAAGGTTGAATCTTTGCTTTGAAAAAAATTTATGAATGATGATGGTAATGTGAGTGTTGTAGAAAATTTCAAAGACAAAGAGAAAGAGAGATGAATGCTTGAAGAGGAAGAGGAGACCTTGGTCTTGGTGGCTGCTGAATCAAATTGTGAGTTGCAAGAAGTGATGAATTGGGAAATGTATATATTATACAATTTTGGTATAGGGCTACACTAGGTGAAAGAGTTGAATGGGAGACTACCAAATAGGGTAAAGTATTTTGAATGTTTGGGTTTAATGTAACAATTTGAGTTAAGAACTAAGAAATTGAATTTAGAAACTAAGTAATCAAATTTTGGTAGAAATGGGCTAATGATTAAAAGAAAATTTGTAAAATGTTATTTATGTTTAACTTATTTAAATGGCTAGATAAATGGTAAATAACTAAATAAATAAATTAATTCTTAAATAAGGTAAATTAAGTTTAATTAAATTAAGTTAAAGAATTAAATTCGAAGAAATTGATAGCGACGCAACTTAAGAATTTAGAATTGTAAAGTTTATAGTTTTAAAATTTTCGGTCGCTGCAGCCTTACCCTGCTAAAATAAATTTCGTCATCAAAATTTAACTTACTTGATCTATGAGATCAGAGTATTTCTCACGGATCTCTTCTTCCTTTTCCCAAGTGACCTCATTACTGCCATCTCTACCCCACTGAACTGTGACTAATGGAATCTCTCGATTTCTCAAGACATGAACTTTCTTCTCTAATGCGTATAGGGGTTTCTTTGCAGGATAAATTTTTCTGAATCTCAATATCTTGATAGTTCACCACGTGACCCGAGTCAGGGACGTACTTCTTCAATAATGAAATGTGAAAAACATTACGCATTGCTGAAAGCTAAGCAGCAAAGCCAGACAGTACGCTACCTTCCTGACTCTTTTCCAATATCTCAAACGGTCATGTAAACCGGTGTCTCAATTTTCCTTTCTTCTGTCTATCCTGAGCTGCCTTAATTCTGGATCTAATCTTTTCGATCTTTGCCACTGTCTCCCTTATCATGTCCGGTCCAAGTAATTTCCTTTCACCAACCTCATCCCAATAAATTGGTGATCGACATCGTCTGCCATACAAAGCTTTATATGGAGCCATGCCAATCATGGCCTGGAAACTGTTATTGTAGGCAAGTTCCACTAATGGTAGGTGTTCATCCTATTTTTCGCCTAGGTCCAACACATAGGCTCTCAACATGTCTTCTAGTGTTTGGATAGTGTGCTCAGACTGTCTGTCTATCCCTATGGCAGTTTGAAGACTTTTCCAAAATCTCGAGGAAAACCTCGGGTCCCCATCTGATACAATGGAAACCGGTATCCCATGTAGTCGCACAAGCTCTATAACATATACTTGGGCTAGCTGATCTACACTGTGAGTCATCCGGACTGGTAAAAAATAGGCAGATTTTGTGAGTCGATCTATAATCACCCAAATAGCATTGTAACTTCTCATTGATCCAGGTAAACCTACTACAAAGTCCATCGTAATCTTTTCCCATTTCCACTCAGGTATATCCAAAGGATTAAGTAACTCTGATGGCCTCTAGTGCTCGGCTTTAACCTGTTGACATACCAGGCATTGAGATACAAACTTTGCAATGTCCCCTTTCATATTTCTCCACCAGAAGGAATCACGCAAGTCTCGATAAATCTTTGTCCCTCATGGATGTGCTGCATAAGGAGCCGAATGTGCTTCAGCTAAAATCTAATTTCTAATTTGCTCATATTTCAGAACATAGAGCCGACCCATAAACATGAGTGCCGAATCAGAAGCAATCTCAAATCCTGATCTCTGAGGAGTCCCACTCCATTATGGATCCTCTCCAGGAAGCTGTCATTTTTCCGAGCAGCTATAACTCGTTCTCTTAAATCTGGCTTGACAATCAAATTTGACAACTTATCAGACCTTTGGGTTGGTGGGGTTCGCAATCCCGAATTAGCTGATCTTGCACCATTCCCAATGCTAATAAATGTCCAGCATTCTTCCTGCTTAATGCGTCTGTAACAACATTAGCTTTACCCAGATGGTAAAGAATATTACGGTCATAATCTTTCACCAGCTCAAGCCGTCGACGTTGTCTCATGTTCAACTCCTTCTGAGTAAAGAAATATTTCACACTCTTATGATCTGTGTAGATCTCACATTTACTCCTATACAAGCAGTGACGCCAAATTTTAAAGGCATGCACTGCTGTTGCAAGCTCTAAGACATGAGTCGGATAATTCTGCTCATATAGCTTTAGCTGTCTTGAAGCATAAGCTATCACCTTCATGTGATGTATCAGTACACACCTCAACCCATGCTTGGAGGCATCTGTATAAATGACAAAACCCTCAATGCTATCAGGTATTGTCAGAACTGGAGCTGAAATTAACCTTTTCTTCAATTCTTGAAAACTCTATTCACACTGATCCGACCATTGAAATTTAACTCCCTTTCTATTCAACTGAGTTATAGGTCCTGCTATTTTGAAGAAGCCCTCTATGAATCTTCGGTAATACCCAGCCAATCCTAGGAAGCTCTTTACATCTCCAGTGCTAGCAGGGATCGGCCAATTTGTCACAGCATCAACTTTAGAAGGATGAACCTCAATGCCTCTGGTCGTGACAATGTGGCCAAGAAATCCGACTCTCTCAAGCCAAAATTCGCATTTCTTGAATTTGACATACAACTTCCTGCTCTCAATGTATCCAGCACAATCCTCAAATGTTCCTCATGTAGTTTTGGATCCCTTGAGTAAACCAGTGTATCATCGATGAAGACGATGATGAATTTTCATCAGGTCCATGAATGCTGCCGGGGCATTAGTAAGACCGAACGACATTACTATAAATTCATAGTGCCCGTATCGAGTTCGAAAAGCTGTTTTTGGTATATCCACTGGCTTGATCTTTAGCTATGGTAACCAGATCTCAGATCAATTTTCGAAAACACAGCAGCGCCCTTCAGTTGATCGAATAGATCATCAATCCTTGAAAGAGGATACCTATTCTTTATGCTCAGCTTATTAAGTTCTCGGTAGTCGATGTACATTCTCATACTGCCATCTTTTTTCTTGACAAATAACATAGGTGCTCCCTATGGGGAAAGACTTGGCCTGATAAAACCCTTTTTTCTAGATCGGAAGAGTCCTACAACTGGATTTTCAATTCCTGCAATTCCTTCGGTATTATACGGTACGGAGCCTTAGAAACTGGTGCTGCTCCAGGTACTAGCTCAATTGAAAACTCAAGCTGCCTACCCAGTAGGAGGCCGGGTAGATCATCAGAAAATACGTCTGCATATTCACGAACAATCGACACACCATCAAGGGTGATCTCTTTAGCTAGTCCACCCTACAGACTAACTAGATACCCTTGACAGCTGTCTTTTGCTAGAAGTTTCTCTGCTTGCATAGCTGAAATAAGGCGGGGTGTGCCTTCGCTTTGGAGCCATAAAATCTGAATACAACCTCTCCATTTTTCTGAAACGCCACTTCTTTCTCATGGCACAAGATAGTAGCAAGAATATTACTTAGCCAGTCCATGCCCAAGATGATGTCAAAGTCTTTCATCTCAATCAATTCAGGTCTGCTTTTAGTACCAACCCATCAAAGTCAATTGGTAAATCCGGGGCACCCTATCAGTATTGATGGTTCCACCTGATGGTATACTAACCTCTAGAGTACTACCCACTTTCTTGCCTACTAATTTCAATCTAGTTAGGCATAAAACTGAGATAAAGGAATGTGTAGCACCTGAATCTATCAGGACATATACAGGGATACTAGAGCAGACAATATACCTGTTATCATGTTATGATTACCATATTAGGAATTTTTTTAACTCCTAAGATTAAATAAGGTATATATAGGAATACTTAAAATCAATTAATATACTTGCAAAATCACATTAGCATTGTTGACAGCATCCTCATGAGTCATGGCAAACACTCGTGCCTTTCCTTTCTTAGCCTGCTCCACATTCTACTTCTGATCACTGCTCTGTGCTGATGCATTTGTGCAGTTTGATGCAAAATGGCCTGATTGACTACACTTGTAGCAGACTCTCTTGGCCCATAAGCATTCTCCCTTATGCATCTTCTTACAATTGGGACATGGAGAAAAAGTATTACCAGGCTGTCTTCTAGTGGTCTAAATGTTTGACTTCTTGATTGGTGCATAATTCTTGTTTTGATTCGGAGACTGCCCATGCCACTTTCTCTTGCCCTAATTTTATTGGTTTTTTCTATTTCTCTGTCCACTGGATCGTGAACCAAAATAAGCCATAATTTGAGCCATTCTCACAACTTGACTGTAAGTGGCAAGGAGTGAGAGCACACAATATGATGGATATCTGAGCGTAGGCCTCTCTGAAACCTCCTAGCCTTCATAGCCTCAATGCTTGCCAAGTGCGGGGCATAGCGGGAGAGTTCCTCAAACTTTCTCTCATAATCAGTGATGTCCAAATCTCTTTATCTCAAGTTTAGAAACTCAAACTCTTTCTGATTTCGCAGGGCCTGGGGAAAGTATTTGTCGATCAAATCGGTCTTGAATTGTTCCCAGTCAAGTTCCTCTGCACCTCCAGAGTCCCGGTCCTGCAACCAGAGTCCCACCAATGGCCAGCATTACCCTCTAGCATAAACTCAGCACGCTGAACCTTTTGATCATCAGGTATGAGATATGTCGAAATATTTTTTCTAGAGATCTAAGCCACTCCTCTGCAGCTAAGGGGTCATTGCCACCCTCAAACTTGGGTGATCTACACCTACGAAATTGTTCAACCATAGACATAGCTGGGGCCATTGGCGCAGTAGGTGCATTTAGTCTCTGCTCTAGTACTACCTAGAGTAGCTCCCTGATTATGTTGTTCTGAGATTCGCCTCGTGGCTTTTCCTTTACATCAAAAGGCAAAAATCAAATTTATTTTACTTGCAATTTATAGCACGAAACATATATCACAGTGTCATATAATTACTTTCTGTCAGTGGAGAGACAAGTAGCAGGAGCTTCAGTTGGCAGTAAGGTCCTATTTGTGACGCTGAGATGATCAAGTTGTATGTTTAATGAGACCGTCACTATCCTACTGAATATGACCTAAAGTGGAAGTTTTCACCTTATTAGAAAAGTTCACTCAAATTAACTAATGCCAAGTGGTTTACAAAAGCACATTTTATATAAAAAACCCAGCCTTGTGCACAGAGTTGGTCCCGCACTTAACTTCGTAGTGTCTTTTACTCTCTATTGCTAGACTTATGAAGGAAGAATTGCCAACGATCCAAGCTCATGGAGGGTAGGTTTTATATAGTTTGCAACCTAGTTGTTCTCTTCCATGTTTTTTTTTTGCAGCAAACTATTGAAGAAATTTAGTTCATCATGGTTTTGTATGGCCTAACTTTAGTTTCTTATTTTATTGTTTCGTGGCGAAATTATCAATCTGACCAATATTTGTCAGGTACACTTTCTGTGGTTTCGTTTAGACGTGACTGCCTTATAAGTAAGTTATCTTTCTTTTTTGTTAATCTTTTAACTTTTGTTTACAAAGTTCTTTCTATGCTTGTCTCTTCAAGTTCTGCTGGTAAAATGTTAGACTTTTAGATTCTGATATTGATATTTGCTACAGGTTTTCTTTTTCTTTTTCATTTTTCTTCTTTCAATAATTTTTTCCCCTTAATTGGAGAGTTTCTACTAGTTTTTAATAGCGTTAATACCATACCTAACAATATATTACATTAGGAAATTTGATTATCATGATTTGAATTCTTATTATGGAATCCTCAAGCTCTATATATATATATATGAAGGCAGTTCAATTTCCTCTTCTGCTTGAGGGGTGCTATGTGGATACCAAACATCTAGAGGCTACCTCTCTGATTGAGAACAATCTATTTCTCTGTCCATTTCTGAGGTGTGCTCTCACAATTCATGGTGCCACCTCCTTCTGCAAGAACGATAATATCTAGGGCTTTAACATCTAGGATTTTAGTACCACAATCTTCAATTCATTACATGAGAAATTAGTTTCCACAACCTAGAACTGTATCTGAATTTCAATTTGGCGCTTACTTATTGACATATCTCTTGTTGCTTAGATTTATCTGAGGATATGACGTCTTGAGAGTTCAAGTTTCTAATTATGAGTTCCGTGGAGTGTCTATGACACGATCCAAAAGGCGAGGCCAAAACCGTGCAAATTTCAAGTTGATAGGCAGGTTAAGGAGCAAAAATGGGGACTTAAATACGTCAAGGGAAATGAGATCAAGGAAGAAAAAGGCTTGGACTATGAGAAGAAGCATTTAAATAAAAGGCTTGAAGGATCAAAGTGGTAAATTCATGAAACTTTAAACTGAAATAGATGACATCAGCATAAGTCGATGAAGTTTGGAGCACAAAAATATGATGGAAAATGTGGATATTATATATCAACAGAAAACTTGTCAAGTCAGGAGTCCAACAAATTTTACGGATCTCAATTCTGAGCTTTCTACCAAACGTTATGTGCATTGAAACACAAGCTGCTAGAAATATGCGGCCATCGTGCGGCCGAGTTCAGAACCTATTCCATTGGTGCGGCCGCACTGCTATTTCATGCGGCCACATCCTTATCACGGGCCGCGCATTCACAGCCGAACAGCCAATTTTTGAGTGTTTTTCGTCTATTCTTACTTTCTTTTTTTTTTTTTCTTTTTGATTATTTCTTGTTTCCTAAGGTAATTTAGGGCTTTCATATGTTATATAAATCAATTTATTCCATTGTAAACATACATTCAAGAATATTGTGAATTTAATATAATTATGAGAAAAATTTCTCTCATTGTCTCATTTGATTTTGAACCATCCGAATCTATCAAAGAGTGGGATTAACTCTTTGTCGCATTCACACTGCTATCGGTTTCGGGTTCCACATTCTCGGGGGTGATAAAGTTTAACATACCAATCGTTTTTAACTCATGAATATTGGAAATAGTAGTATATTCTGAACAAATATTCATGGTCTCGACACTTGTTGTGTACAAAAAATATTTAAATCAAACACGTTCATCATACATTTTGGTCTCGTTAAACTATTTCTGGGTGAATGAGAGGTTATGGCCTAAAGATGACACCTTGAAAGTATATAATTTAGATAATGAGTAAATATTTCGTATCTTGGGTCGAAATATTTGTATCTTAGGTCGAAAAACAACAGGTTAAAGGACCTATTTAATTAAATTTGTAATTAGGATCTAAGTATGACTAATTAAGAGAATTAATTAGTTATTATCCTAAGTGAACTTATCATTTTGGGATTAATGAAGCAATTTTCCAAATAGGTGCCTTGGATTAATTAACTATCCTAATGGTGCAAAGTGACATCATTTGAAGGGAATTAAAATGCCTCTCAGACAAAACTTGGAATTTTCAATTGTTATGTCTATCCTTGGCATCTCTTCTCATTTGTTGTGTCTGTTCATTGACACCTTTTGGTATATTATCAATAGCCCCCCATACTTGTGCATTTTTCATTCAATTTGCATTCAACTCTTTCTTTTCCAAAATTATAAAGAGAGTTCGTGACATTTCTCGGGTCGCTGTGTTTTGTAGTTTGAAGTGCTTCCACCACAAGACATTCTCTGTTGTATCTTGAGGGATGATTGCCGGTCAACCGAAAGCACCTAGGCGTGGTAAAAAGGTCTTAAAGACATAGAGTCAAACTCTAGCGTTGGCATTTTTTCATTCTACTTCTTGCACTATTTCCTTTTCCTAATAGTTTAGGACGTTTTTCATCCATGGATATTATATTCGGTTGATTTCTACATCATATGTTCACGTATATATTCATGTTATTTCTCGTCATATTTGTTGCTTTCAATTTTTCTGCCCTTTTTGGACATTAGATTTAAATTGTCTTGATTATTTTCAAATCAGATATCATTAAACATCCATTCTATTTATGATATATTTACATTATATTCTATTGATTTCCGTGTGAATTTGATTCTAATCAATTGCACAGAACTTGTTCACCTAAATTTTCATACTTAATAAATCTATTTCAATGCATACTTATCCATTATAATTACTTGCATGAATTGTACCAGTAAGTTTTGAACTAGTTTATGCCATTCCTCATTGATAAAGTATATCAGTTAATGTGAGTTTTTTATGCTATTCACGTATGCATCTCTCCCGGGTCCATTCCTACCTCATAATCTGAAATTTAATTTTGCATGTAATCCTATTTGTTCAAGAAAATTAAATTTCAGATTATGAGATAGGGATGCACACGGGAGAGATGCACACGTGAATAGCATAAAAAACTCACATTAACTGACTACCTATGCAAGAATTATCTTCTTAGTGGTTTGGACAATACCTTACACAATGTATATGGTAACATGATTGCATAATTTCATCATGAACAATTTTTTTGCTCATCATTCAATATCTGCATTAACCTTTTGTGTTCTTCAATCAAAGCCCTTTGATCATACCTCAACTCGTCAATAATAAGTATGTTCTCATAAAGTGATGCATCAGAATCATTGGGAAATGTTGATATCGAATTCAGCCTTCTACTTAACAAACAAGATTTGTATTCGCGGGAAATTTGTATTTGAATCGGCTTGTATAGTTAATATGTGAAGGTAAAGAATGTTTGCAATAAATGGAAGATAGCAAATGCACCAAAGACAAGAAGAATGAGATTTTAGATGGGTCTCTCCTTTTTCAGCTTCGTTAACTCTATTTATAGTGTAAACTTATCATTTGCATAGGAATAATGATTGCATACATTTAATGTTAGACCTACAAAAATGATATATGGGTCAAATCGACTGAGGTTAACCCTTCACTTTTGACTATAGGTTGTCTAAACCACGAATGGGATGGGTAACCTCCGCTTTGTATTTAATGTTGGAGTCCAATCAGTCATAAGTGATAAGATTTCCTACTCGGATTCCCAAGATGTGGTTTAGGTGACAAGTCAGCTAGGTCGCGGCTGTAGATTAGGGAGCTGTGAGCTCATTGGCGTAGAGGCCAGACATCCTAAGCCCTGGAAACGCGTAGAAGGAAGATTCATTTCTAAGGTCACTGGGACAGATTTCCATGTTTTTTGGTCATCTGGTCGCTAGGTCGTTGAGTTGAGCGAGGCTCTCGGGGGCCTATTTCCAAGACCTTTTGACCTTCATTGACATTTGCGATTTGCTGGTTACAAAATGACCCCTCAAGGCTGTTGTTCCTAGACCTCAGGGTGAGCGGTCTTAAAGTTATGTTGGCAATTTCCTTTTGAGTTTTATTTACGTGTGCTCTTCCGATCTCTTTGAATTTCAAAACGATTGATATGGTATACTCTACCATGTATCAATCATCTGATGGAATGGCGTGGTCTAGGGATTTAAAGGCAGTGATCATTATTCCGACTGATGCTTCTTTGTTTCCCAATGTCACACGCGCAATAGCCATCTTTTTACCTTCTCCCTAGCCTCTCATTATCTTCTTTTTCCTTCGCCTCTATTTATTCTGTGATCAACCTTCGAAGAGACTTCGGCCGCTAGCTTGTTTAGGCTTTCCTTTTCACGCCTGAATTTTCAGCATAGTTTTTGAAGGCTTCGCGGTACCCTTAGTGTAAAGGTAACTATTCTTCTTTCTATTTTTTGGAGAATATTTTGGTTGGAGTTCTTGATTAGCTTTTGGAATTCGTGGGGGACATTGCAAAATGGAGGGTAGAGAGAGCTTTCTTTTGGAGAAAGTTGTATGAGAAGGATTTGTAGTAGATGTAGAAAGACCCACAGATGAGGAGTCGACGGGACCAGTGTCGGAGTCAGTACCAGAGGTTCAGTTTGAATAAACCGATGGTGAGAGGCAGGGAGAGGATGATGAAAAGGAAGTTAGTTCCAACGGGAGACCTCTGGTGGCGGTGATTCGTGATAAAGGTTGGCCATGGGTTTGCAAACATATTCCTTCAAAGGTAAAGGACAGCGACTTGAACGCGTTACGGCAAAACTATCGTGTTCTAGACCGTGTAGCACTCGGGTCCCTTATAAAGGAGAGCGGGTTTACTGCCCTTCAAGGGACGCTCTTGTAGTGAACAAAAGGATGTTTGAGGCTAGTTTTCGCATTTTGCTTCCACGACTTGCTACCGAGTTGTTAAAGTATTGGGGAATTGCCCCTTCCCAAATCACTCCTGCGAGCTGGAGGACCATTATTGGGGTCTTCGCTCTCTAGCAACGCAAAGGATAGGGGTATCCGAGCCCAGAGGACTTCAACTCGTAGTATGTGCTGCAGACCTCGCCATCAGGCAAAATATGGTTTCACGTAGCTGCACGACCCAAGGCTGGGACTTTGAACCTTTGGGAAAAATTTGATGAGGGGGCATTTGAATCCGGGCCCAACTGGAAAGAGAGTTGGTTCTGGGTAGAGAGTAAGTGGAGGAGCCCGCTGAGTCCTGGTGAAGAGAACATGAACGTTCCCACCAGCTATATGGAACCCAGTAAGCACGTTTTTAATAAAACTATCCCCACAACTTGATGAACTAATGTTTAACTGCGTTTTCCTTTCTTATGAGATGTTGAAAGAGGTCAACCGTTAACTCCGCCATTTAAGGAGCAGGGAGAGATCGTTGCCCAGATTCCCAAACATTATCATGACATTGTGCAATTGACGGAAGAGGATTTTTTGGTCTGCACCGGTCTATCTGTTGCCAGGACTGAGTACATTTCAAGGGATCCCAGCAATTATAAGCGACTACTCCTCTAACCAACCTATCATTGTTTGCTTGACAACTCGTTTTTGAAAATTTTAGCGACCTGACACTTGGCGCCTTTTTTCAAGGAAGAAACATCTCTCTAAGGGCTAAAGGCGGTCTGTTCGTAAAGCTAAGAAGAAGAGAGTTGTATGGGAGAAGAGAAGTGCTGCTTACGACCAAGCCGAGGAGATGAGGACTGCCGCACAACTCACTGAGTCTCTAAAGAGACAGGAGGAGAAGAAGAAGCTGAGGTAGGATAAGGCTGCTAGAAAATAGCCTATGACCATTGAGGATGTGGCCGCCCTTGAATGACCCGAAAAACGGCGGTTGGCCATCTGGGAGCCTCCGGCCGACTCTCTTCTGGTTGCTCCCACACCTCTTTTGGCTAGTGAGGAGCGACTTGTCAATGGGCCAATTGATCCGTTGTGTGAGGACCTTTTTCTCCCAATGGATCTAGCTTGTTTGGCTGAATTGGAGAAACTTCATGGCAAGAAGCCAAAGGCGTTGCTCAGGTTCAATTTGGCCAGGAAGCCTTTTTTCCGCTAGTGCCCTGGGAATGCCCAAGGCCGTCATAGATGCCATGAACGGCGTTGCACAAGGCCAGTCTAAGAAGTAGGAAGGCTTTGTTGCCAACTCATTGATGGGAGAGTTCTTACAGGCTAGTGCGATGATGCAAGCTCGATCGGCTATTTTAGAAGAGTACGCTATGGTCCGCGTGGAGCATTTCATTGGGGAGAAGGAAAAACTTTCTGTCCAAGCGACGGAAGCTATCAAAGACAAGGAGGAGCTGGAATTGGTTCTCAGAGAGAAAGAACAGGAACTGTATGTTTCCAGGGTAGAATCAGCTGACTTGCGGATCGAGCTAGGGGCCTGGAAAAAGAAGTCTGAGGACCTGGAAACTAAGTTGGCGATGAAGAGGTCGAGCTGCGAGCTTTCCCTAAGAGAGGCTAAGGATAGGGCTACTGCTAGTGAACTCGTTGGTTATACCAAGGTGGTAGGGAGGTACAAGTCCTCTGAGGAGTATAAGAGTGCTAATGCCGGCCTCTATTATGAGATGGCTAACGAAATCCACAGGGAGGTCGTGAGGAAATGACCTGAGTGTGACCTTTCTCAAAGAGCAAATTGCCAGGCTAAAAGAAGATTGTGGCTATGTGAGCTTCGACGAGGAAGATGAGGTCAAGATCATCTTTCAGTTAGAAGCTCTTGCTCCCGCTATAGAGGGTGTAGAGGCTGCTGCTCCTGAGGCAGAAGTCGAGGCCACTGTTTTGGCTGAAGGGAATGTGGTTCTAGCCTCTGAGAGCCGTACTTAAAAGTTTTTTATAACGCAGCCCTTTTGCTATCTGTAATCTTAAATGAAGTAAAGAATTTTTCCAACTGTTGGCTCATTTTCTTAAAATAATTTTACCATTGGTCGTTCCCTTTAGTAAAGAGCTCGTCCTCACTTTTGCCTATTGGTGTAAAACCCTATACGAATTATGGGCCAGGTATTAGGATGCCTCAACAAGAAGCTTATTCTAGTCTCGGGTCGCATATATACTGGTGTAAAGAATTGAGGATACGTCGCAAGTGCAAGCCCATCCATCTAGCCATTCGTTTTGGTTTGCTTCAGCCTGAACTTGTGGACAGCCTGCCCCCAAACGTTAGGTCACATAGCAAATTAGGTCCCATAGCAAATAGTTCATTCAAACTTTTGGTCATGTGGCCTTTTGTTTAGGCATAGAGTCACGGGCTCAAAGGTTGTTTTAGTTGTGGTTTCTGAGTAGGTAAGGCGAATCATTTTAGGCAAGTGTTAGGTCGCTATTATAAGCTCGTTTTAACTTTAGTTACAAAATCTTTCACTCGAGTGTTTGGTTGCTGGTTAGAAGCTCGTTCTAACCTTGATCGTAAAACCTTTTACTCTAGTGTTAGATTGCTGGTTAGAAGCTTGTTCTAGCCTTGTTTGCAAAACCTTCTACTTGAGTGTTAGGTTGCTAGTTAGAAGCTTATTCTAAACTTGGTTGCAAAACCTTTTACTCAACTGCCATAGATTTGCCTTGTGTTCTTACTGAGGCAGCTATCTTATAGTGAAAATAAACATTTTGTCATTTTGAGATATCAATTGTTAATTGCCAAAAGCGTGGCTCTTAAATTTTTAGAGCTCGCGTAGGTGTGTGATGACCTAGTAGTTCACAAAAAATTGGAGACTATACAAAATTCGGAGTTGGTACCTGACATCTGTCATTTTTCCTTTCCAAGGCGTTCTACCTTTAATAGGCATTTCAACTATATGTCTTTTATGCATTTCTTACACATCCTGGTGCTTTTGATTACCGTACTGAGGAGTACTTTCCCTTTGAGGACAGGGTAAGGATTCCGCCCGATCTTTCCTTTGATGTTGTCAATCTTATTCCTTGCATTTTGGGATTAAGCGAGTGAACTTCTGGCTGGCCAGTCATGCCTTCAGCATAATCGAGATTGTACTCTCGTGCTGCCCGTTGATTTCCTCGTACAATGGCCGTCCCATAGGAGGTAGGGAACTTTATGATGTAGTGCTAGATTGAAGTTGCAGCCCTGAGCTCGTATAAGATTGGGTGCCCCAGAATGGCGCTGTGGTTTGAAGGCACATACACAATGATGAAATCCACCATTATCCTTCTTGATCTGACCCTTTACTTCCACATAATCTCCTGTAAAACGCTAGAATCTGGTCCTGTAAGGCCTCAGGCTCTTCTGATCTATTTTCATCTACTGGAAAGTTCGCCAGTAGATGATATTTACTGTGCTACTGTTGTCCACCAAGGTCTTGTGGATATTAACACCTGAAACTGACATGGTAATGACTAAGGAATCTGCTTGAGGGTGTAACACGCCATAGGCATCCTCATTACAAAAGGATAATGAGCTGGTTCGAGAGAAGAGGGGTTGTGCCATGAGCAAGTGGTAGCAATTCTGGGCTTCTCTCACGAGACCTCCCCTTCGTCGTTTGGAACCTTCCATGCCGTGGTTTCCACCAATGAGTACGTAGATTTCGGCTGGAGGTTGGTTCCGTGGAACTTGGAAGTTGAGGTTCGCGTGGGAACGAGCTTGTCGGTCCTGGCCTTGGTGATTTGCCACGTATTCGTTCTGGTGCCCCCATTCGATTAGCTTCTCGATCTCCTGCATGAGGTACCTGTATTCGTTCGTGTCATGACCCACACTCCTATAATACTTGCAATATTTGGACCGGTCGGCATCCTTCAATGATTTCTTTATAGGCCTCGCTTTGGTCAAGATTGGATCGTTCTGGAGGACATTGAAGATGTGTTCAATGGAAGCGTTGAGTTTGGTAAAGGGTTTAGCCGAGCTGGGCAACTTTTTGCTTCATCGTAGGTCCTTTTTTTATCTTTTGATCTTTTTTATCGTCCTTCAGAGGCAATTCAGAACTCGAATGCCCTTCAATGACTTCCTCCGAGCTTATGTATTTTCGGCTCTCCTCAGATGTTCTCTATAAGTGCTTGGGGGTCCTCATAAATGGCCCACCAAAAACACGTCTCCTTATAAAGGCCCGACTTGACAGCTTCGAAAAGTGATTCATCTGCCACATTTTCCATTTTCATAACCTGTCTGTTGAAGCGGTCTAGGTAGCTCTTGAGTGGTTCGGCATTTCCCTGTTTGATGGTCCCCAATATCTCCTTGGGTGCTGTCCTGGCCTTTGACTCCATGAATTGGGATGTGAATTTAGAAAAGAGTTGTTCCCAATTGCATATGGATCCTGGGGCCATGTTGTCGTACAAGGTTTGTGTATTCCCTTCTAGAGTAAGTGCAAAGGCCTTACACATAAGAGCCTCGATTGCGTTCTAGAGTTCCATCCAAGATATGCATCAGTGGAGGTGAGCGACTGGGTCAGACTCACCGCAGTAAGTTCCTATTTGAGGGAGTTTCATTTTGGATGTATAACGGCCTCTCGAATCGTGAGGTCAAAAGGGGACGGCCCTCCCCACAGGTCATCAACTCTCTTTGCCCTCAACTATCTTTACTCATGCTCATTTAGTCGTTTCTTTAGCTCATCCAGCTCGTGGATCTGTTGAGGGACTGGCTGCTGGCTCTGAGAGGTCCTTAGAGAAGAGCTCGATGCATGACTGTAATGATGAGTTGGCCTTGGACTTCTCCTCCTCTGCTTGCATCCACTCTAACCTTGTGAACACATTGCTTCCGGCGCGTTTCTAGAGGAAACTGGTGTAGTCCTGCCGTGAGGAGCTGGTTTACTAGAGTTTTGCTCTAGGGTGAAGCTCAGCCTTCTTCTAATAGGTTCCCTTGGAGGATTTATTCTTGTTGGGGACCTTTATGCATTTTCTGTATACCAAGAGGAGTTGTCATTAGAGAAACCTGTCAGTTGTTATTGGGACACTGGGCTACACTTTTGCAACTGCCGCACTTCTTCGGTGAGGGCTTCCGCTTGTCGCTGGAGTCTCAATTTCGTGTGCTCTTCCGATCTCGAAGAACTTGCACCAATTGCTCCTGTGTTCTTTCGAAACTCAGGAAGCAATCCGACATCACTACTTCTTGTTTTTTGGCTTCCAAAACGTCTTCCATTTATTTCCTTTCAACGGGAGGCTTTTACACAGCTTTTTTGTAGAGTTTCCCATAGACGGCGCCAATTTGTTGATATTGAATTCAACCTTTGACTCACAGACAAGATTTGTATTCGCAGGAAATTTGTATTTGAATTGGCTTGTATAGTTAACAAATATCTAAGAATCTAGTAAATCGAGTTGCACAAGCTTGGATAAATGTAGCATGCGACATATTTGGTTTCAATAATTTAGAATATGTCCATGCTATCATTTCAAAGACTCGGTTCTTCCATGCTGAGGGGGGGGAATATCATCAAAAGTGAATTTTGTTGAAGCATTTGTTGTTAAAGGATAAGCAGGCCGAAAAGTCCCAATATTAGGACTTTCTTCACTTTCATCAATATCTTCAACAATAGGTTCAGAGGCTCCTATAGGTTGTTCTTGGCCAGATAAGCTAGAGTTTGAGCCTAATCTGCTATAAAGAGAGAGGGGCAATCTTCATCAGAGAGATAATTAGTGGAGCATTTAGAGGATTTATCAGAGGATAAAGTTTCTTTGATAATAAGGAAAGGAGGGTTGCCCTGCAAAGTTTGGTGTAAGAAATCTGAGATGGGGTTTTTGACCATCATTTGTGAGGGTTTTGATGGTTCTGTTGTAGTAGGTAAAGGTTAAGTTGTAGGTGGTCTTAACTCAGAAGGTGTCGGAGTTGGTTGCACAGTTTGAGCAGGTTGAGTGGATTTTGGTACATATCTGGGTTTTGGTCTTAGAGGCCTTAATTTCCTTTCCCATTCTTCTGAGGTAAAAAAAGATTTAGCAGAACCAAAATCCCAAATTCAGCCGGCAAGGCAACTGATAAAAGATTTGTGGATGTTGAAGGATAGTATGGTGTGGATGGTGGTATAGATACTGCCATCTGACGCTCCAGAGGGGATAATTGTGTTTTAAGTGAACGAAGTTCCCTTTCTTGAGAGTCAAAGGGTAGTCTATTTTCTAGAAGGGTCATAATTTCATTATGGAATTGTTGGATTTTTTTGTCTGCGTGCTTGGATTGGGGTAAGTATAGTATGGGTTTGTTGTTGAAGGGTTGCTTCAATCATCTGCTGAATTTGATCAATCTTCTTTAATAAATTATTTTGGCTCAAAGCATTTTCTGACTGCCAATTCAATACTTCTTCAATCGGAGAGAGTTTTTCCAAATATCTATTTGATCTTCGGGAAGTTGGATTTGACACCTTCCAAGAGTGTGAAGACTGATTTTTCTCAAGATCCCAAAGAGGGAAAATCTTCTTGAGGAGGTGGATTGAATATATGAACTGTTTGAGGAACCAGAGATGAAGCAGGACTAAACCAGTCCCACCTTTTATGGTACTGCTCATGATCATCATCATCCTCATCCCATCCAGTAGGAATAATGGGTTCATCATCCTGTGGAGGAGGAGTGTATTTGACGTAGTAGTCAAATTTTTCACAGGGTTCTCCATGGAGACCAACAGTTGGATCATTCTGGTACTCAAAAGTTTGGTATAGCTGTCTTTGAGATTTTCCTCTGTTTTTCTACGTAGACCGCCGAGGAGAGGAATTATCCTCATAAGGATTAATGTTTGGAACATATTGAGGACAAGAACACGCATCTTAATAGATGTGTCCATCATCATCGACCCTGTCACAAATAGGTCTGCCATTAGCATCAAAAGCTTAGATAGGGACCACTTCATTCTCAAAAGATAATTGAGTAGGAAAACATTGTGGCTTCTTGGGTTGTGTTTCTCTTTTCCTGAAGTGAATTTCCACTTCTCCAGTGGATTTCTTCAGAAATAATGGCTCGCTTGACTGAATAAGTTGGTCATTTTTGTTGCCAAGATGCTTCTGCTTGTAACTGGTGATCCAGGTTTCTGGAATGAATTCATAAGCTCAGATCGAGGAATTTGCCTTGGAACATGTGTGCAAGAAGGCACATGATTTGTATCCACCTGAATGAAAAGAGCACCTTCTGTCCCTAGATTTGCAAAATCAAGGGAGTAGCTCTAAATTCAGTACACCATTTGATAGTGTAAAGTGGCGGCATAAGTGACAGTAGATGGTACTGCTCCAACTATTTAGAACTGGATTTTCAGGGCGTTCATTAACTGTGGATCCCTAATATGCATGTTAAAGTTTGGGAACATAGTGAATAAAACAGCTCTCGCGTTGAGAGTGGTTTCTATTGTTGCTATACAAGCATGCTGGTAGTCAGCATAGCGTGTATCAAGAAAAGCAATCCTAGTAACTACAGATAAACCTTTTCTGCCATGAAGAGTAAGATCAATTCTGACAACACCAAAGTGAATATGAATATATCCAACTAATAACCATTCTTTGGAGAGATGAGATGAGATCTCCAAAGTGACCATATATTCTTTGCTCGGTTGCAAGTCACAGATACTAGTCAAACTTCGAGACTTAGACATATTCTTTTACCTAAGACTTTGATGGAGAGACTAAACTTTTAACAGTTCTGGTGAGAGACTGTTTGGGTTTTATATATGCAGAGTATAAATTCACAAGGAGAAGACTAGTAAGAGAAACCTTATCATCATTAGATAAACATGTAATTTCATATGGCTCATTTATTGCAGAGTATAAATTCACAAGGAGAAGACTAGTAAGAGAAACCTTATCATCATTAGATAAACATGTAATTTCATATGGCTCATTTATCTGCCGACACGTGTGGATTATAAACACCAACCTGCCAAACGCTTTGTATAATAGTTTTAATTTATTCAAATTTCAGAGACTTAACAGAAAAATGATACTTTTTAAATAAACGATAAAGTGAGATTTTTTTTATAACTCTCACTAATTGTCCCCCACAACCCCACCCACCGCCCCCAAAAAAAAAAAAAATTAAATAAATAAAATCACTTGAAAAACCTACAAACAAGAAGTTCTATAAACGCCAAGTGAAGAAGGCATGTGGCGCCAAGAGGCCAATCACCCTACCGTCCTGAATGATAAATTAATAATATGAAATGATGCAGATAAGGCTAAATTCCAAATTAGCAAAACACATCCATCAAAATTCTTGTTACATTTACTACATTTATACACATTGTCCCCGGCCTAGCAAAAAGAAAAAGAGCTCCCTTCATCTTCTCCCGGCGAAGTTCGGAATGACAGATCATTTTGATTTCAACTAGATTAACTTTAAATACATTTTCCTAACCGCAAGCAACAAATTTCCCTTCAAATCTTGAGTAGCATAACCAAAGGATGTGCCTCAAGAGGCAAAATATGCACCACTGTCTCATGAGGTTGCACCTGGATCGCTAATCACGCCCAAGAAGTCATCCTTTATCGTGCCAATGCAGAACTGCAAAACAAGAGCTAATATCAAAACTCATAGAGGGTGAATGTGCAGAATGAAAGAGCAAAAAATGCACAATATTAACAGACAAGTACCAATGTTATTTTTCTCATAACAAATTACTTCAAGGTAGATCAATACAAGCCTAATTCAGGTTACACATCAAGGCAAGAAGGCTATTTTGAAATATAAAGCATTTACTGAACGAAAAGAGGTTGACCATACAGCTCCTGTCAAGGTGGTCCAACGTTAGCAGAGACATGGACACAATTGAGACGAGAATAAAGGCCTGGCAAACATTTACATGATGTACACTTGTGCACATCACTGCACTTAAAAAGTAATCCTCTTCTGGTTTTCCATGTTAGGGCATCCCATTGACAATTCTAAAGTAAAATTGTACGCTAGCTGGTAGCAGCCAATTGTTCAAATACATAAATCATTTCAAACCATCATATGAGTTAGCATATGAATCGCAAAATTGACGGATTACGACAGAAGCATTTAAATAAGCTTGCAGAAAGAATACTTATTTTCTTCATTGGTCATAACTCAAAAGGTTAACATATATCCGATTTCGTAGTTTGGAATTCCCTCTTGCAGTATTATAACGCAAGGCCTCTTCTAAGAAATGAGCTTTTGTAAGTAAAAAGGAAATAGAAAAAAAGGGAGGGAAAATTATAAGCTAGTCAACCATGCTTGAGACACCAAAACAATCCTGACACTCAGAGATTATTTACTTTCAAGATGCACTCCTGGAAAAGCAAGACATTGATAAGCACAATGATACAAAAATTTACCATTTACACATTACATTCCTAAAGTTACCATTGTCTCATCTTCCTACCATATCTAAGAACCTTTAGAATAACATGAAGGATGTTTGGGTAATTCATCAATATCAAAATAAGTCAAAATAATGCCAAAAATAAAATGTGCTACATAATGTTCCAGAACATGTATTCCCGCACCCACCTCCACTATTCTTTCCATGCCCAGAAACAAGAAAAAAGGGGAGGACAGAAGGGATGTTTCATAAGATTACAAGGAATGAAAGACAAAGAAGCTTAATTGGGATAGATTATAAATAGCAGAAATCAGTGGTGAACAAGTTAATAGCAGTTGTAGATCCTTTGAAATGCCTATTTAAAAAGGATGCTCGACCAACTTTATCCATAAATAGACATCGTTCAATAATAATCTTGCCAAACAAGCTAACATTTGGAAAGAGACACGTGTGTGTGTGTGTGTGAAAGACAATTGATGGACATACAATTTCCGTAGCATCAACTCGAGTTCCAATAATCTTCAGGCGAACTTCGCTATCTTTCTGAATTTTAACCTGCCAGTGACCAAAAAAGATCATGCCTACCTTGCCTCACGAAGATCAAACCAAAGATGGGGTTTGGTAATAAATGAGAAAAAAACTAAGGCACTTACAAAATCCGAAGTTGTGTAATTTGGCATGTCTCCAGATTGAAACTCCATATCATCAGGTATCAGCTATAAATGCAAAATGAGAACATCAGACTGTAAGCATATTCCCAGGGAAAAGAAAGGTAGCGTCCTTTGCCATTTTATATTTTATTGGTGGTTAATATAAGGGTATTGATTCTCATTATGTCTTCCTCATTATAATTTCAACAACTACTGATTTTACAACTCAATCACAACCCCACATTTTAAACTCACATTAAATCTCCACAACTCATCCTAACGTCATTATCATTGGAAAATACAATGAGAATCAAACACCCTTTATGCCTTAGTCAGAGGACAAGGAACATAGAGCATAACAATGAAATAGAACTAAGATAAAGAACAAGAAGGAATCATGAGATGAAGTAAAGAACATTGGTGGTCTTAATCATCAACCAAAGTCTGGTTACAACGGAAATCCTACATCCTATCAAGGATGGTAATAGGACAGGTATGGTCAAGAGCTTTTGAGAACAACCCTCCTTTAGACTTACAAATTTGTGACGATTGGTTTTGAGATGTAGAGCGTTGATTATTGTTTGTGTTTTTGTGTGTGTGTGTGTGTGTGAGAGAGAGAGAGAGAGAGAGAGAGAGAGTGAGTGAGAGAGAGAGAGAGGCTATTGTCACATAGTGGTCAGTGTTTACAATTATATTATAGACACCCGAGTTTGAATCTCAATTTAATATTTCAATGTGGGCAGGGAACCATTGCCTCGACCGCACTTGACCTAACCCTTCCATGGCTTAGAACAAAATCCTTTGACTCAATAAGTTCTCTGATTTGCACCTAAAGTATAGCTCCACTTTGCTGCCACCTTTGATGCTCAGACTCAAATGCAGGTGTTGGTTACGCGTACGCATCGAAGTACCAAATCATTCCTCTTTAGAATTAAAGGTCCTAAAGTATAGCTCCACTTTGCTACCACCTTTGATGCTCAGACTCAAATGAAGGTGTTGGGTACTGGTACGAGTCCAAGTACCAAATCATTCCTCTTTAGAATTATAGGTCACAGGAATAAGGTAAAAGGGATCTAAAATTTTTAAGATGCGTACATGGATACCTCTGACAAATAAGAAGCTTTTCTATGAATTTATATATACAAGTATTTTTCTTTTCAAAGATTTTATGATTGATTTAGGCCCGTGTGATTTTGATTATTTGAGAAATAATTTTGTGAAAAGTGATTTTTGGGGAGAATGTGTTGTTGAAAAATAAGGAAAAGTTACGAATTCGCATGCAATATTATTTTAATAGGTGAATGCATGGTTGGAAATGAATTTGAATGAAAATTGATTTTGGGAAAATCAATTCCATATGATTAAATTTTGGAAGTATGGAGTTCATGGGCTTTTAAAAGTTCTCACCCCTTTTGATGTTTTGTGAGATTGGTTTTATTCTTGTTAATAACTTCTGCTCCATTGAAACTTACAATATTTGAAATTTTGACCTGATAAAGATGTGGTGATTTTTAAATAAAGATGGACTTTTTGGTTTTAATAAATTGTGGCCTGGCCTAACTTCAATTCCAAGTTTAAGCCAAAATAGTAGTCAGAATTGTTCTACAGTTCAAATTTCTTCCTTCTATTTGTGGTGATTCTTCTTCTTGGTATAATACAACAGTTGCTTAAAAGCTTCTTCCTGTGATAGATTTCTCCAAGATTCTTCACTAGCACCACCCAATTGTTAAATCATACTAGGTTGCCATGTCTACTTCAAAATTGAAGGGTCCAATCCAAACCTACACCTGTATGAATGCAGGTCTTGACTAGTATGCCGTTAAGAACGTCGAGTCCAAGTATCTCAGGCTCTTGCATAACATATATAACACAAATCCACATTTGGACTTGGAGATTCCAAAATCGTGGTAACATAACTCTTATCTATCTCTCAGAAACTAAATGACGATTTGAAGCATCTACACGGGGAAACTACAAGGCAAGTAGCACTCCAATGACAGACTCATACCGCTCTTCCTCATCTAGCAGGACGCACGATAAAATGAGCACGATCTGACTCGGCCATCCAGCCACCTAGTAGCACATCCACTCCTACCATTCCAAAAAGGAAAACCACTGATTTAAGTATTTGCATCTAAGGCTACAAGGGATCCAAATAATTACATAAACACTATTCTTCAACTATCCTTACAGGCTACATAACTATAATACTTTGTTGCTCTATTCTTAAGGTTTTGCTGGTCCTATATGATGTTTCTTTGGTGACTACTTAAAAGAACAGGGAGAATTAGTCTGGTTTAGTAAGTTCGTGTGTTTGAGGCTGTTTGATTCTCACTATGAATTCAAATTATAAGGTGGAAATTATAATGAGTAAAAACAAGTGGTGAAGATTTAAAATGTGGTTGTAATTGAGTAGTTGTCAAATTAGTAGTAGGTAAAATTATAATTTAAATTTGAAAATGAGAATCAAACAACCACTTTGATTAGGGGGTGTTTTAATCTAATTATTTGCCCAAATTATCTCCCCCTTTGATTTGACAACTATTCAATCACATTTACACATTTCAAACCTCTTTAAATTTAGATCACTCATTCTATCCTTCTCATTATAATTTCCCCAAAGTTCTACACAATAATGAGAATTAAACAGCCACGAAATGCATGGATGATTTTGCTTAACTTTGATATTGTTGTGCAGGGATGAAATTATGTACTCCATGCGGGAGTTACTTAAAGTGCTTCTGCGAAGAGGGAGATAGTAGTCTGGATCTCTTAAATATCAATGTGCATGACTTTGCGATGATTCAATAGAGCCAAAAGGGGTTACTGTTGGGGTATGCAAGCTCACATATAATCCCTTTTATATATTTTGTTGTTTTTCTTAATTGCTTATCTCTGATTCTCAAGTTGTTATCGAATCAAAAATAACAGATCTATAGCTCATGAGCGAGCTAGTACTCACTACCTAACATGACAAACATAAACAATACATTTCTAATTTTATGGTCTCATTCTACTGATTATGCATCCATCAAATCTGGATATGATTGTAATCATCACACATGTTTATACAGTGGTGGCAATCTCCATCTAGTTATCTTATGGGATTAAATTATTTTTAAGGATGGACTTTGTTTAGACATTTCTCCTTAAGAGTGTTAAATATAAATTTGATTCATCTATTAGGATATTAATTGATTCTTTCCTTACCAGAATTATAACAATGAAGGAAACTATTGATTCTTTTCCATTTAAGATATAATTCTTATCAAATTGATTGATGTCTTCCACAGAAAAATAACGGAAGACTTCATTTTGAAGAGGCATGAGACGTGATGCGTACTTGTGAACAAGGCTAGGAAGGCTAACACTAATTTTAAAGGAAAAAGATTGCAGTTTTAAGAACAAGAATCATTGATCAGCGTGTGCAATTAATCACAGATGATAAGCTTCTTCGTTGCAAGTTAAGGGCTATAGTTCTTAATAAGAGGTGATTGCAAAAGAATGCAAGAAAGAAATGGCGATACAGTTTAATTCCATTTCAGAAGAAATTATAAAGGGAGTAGTTTATTCTTCTAATTGTATTTTGTATTTTCCAAGTTTGAAAAACAATTTTCTTGTACTTTGATTATCAAAATAATGGATTCCTTTAACCATGGCATGGAGGTCATGGACTCAACATTCAAGGTTGTACAACAATACAATTGCTTTACTACATCTGTAGTTCTGCATTAATAAATTATTTCCTATGCTCATCCAAACTATTCAACTCTTAACCAGCCAGTACTACCTACTTGTTACAGTGAAGATTTATTTTTGATCATTCATATAATGAAGATAATAATTAATTAGAATTATACAGTGTTTGAAACTCATTATTTGCCGAACTATCTCCTCATTGTAATTTCTACCTATCCCTTTGATCTAACAGCTGCTCAATCAAATCCACATATTTCGAACCTCTTTTAAATCTACACTATGTTTGATTCTCATAATCGGCACGCATAATCACTAAATTATAATTTCTAAAATCCCTTTGATTTGACTACTACTCGTTCACACCCATACATTTCAAACCTCTTTAAATCTCCACCACTAATTCTCCCTCTCCTCATCATAATTTCCTCAAAATTTGCACCCACAATGAGCTTCAAACAAACTATCTAGAGTACTAAATGCTGGTTAGCCAAAACCCCATCGCTGGACACCACCAGTATGTTGAATAAAGGAAGTAAATAAAAATTTTAATACACGAAACATAAGATAATGAGCTATTGATATATAGCATTCCTCTCCTAAAGGAATCCACTTAATCATTACTTTGTACAGTATGTAAATAGAATGGTACCTCCGATACATACAGGCTAGAGTTAGTATTTTTACCTTGTCTAAACAAAACTACAAACCTAATTCTAGATGCAGCATGAAAACTCATTCTTGCAGGTTACTCTCAAACACCAATTGAGATAAGCATCTTATCGGCCTCTGAATCAACCGCAATGACTTAAATCACCTATTTAATGTTATTTTAAAATTTCTTATATTGTAGAAGACCATTCAAGGTAAAGCTTGGAGGCAAAAATAACAAAGAAAAATAGGAGACATCATATAATTGCACCAATAAATAAATAAAATGGTAACATAAATCTTCTCTCTCAGAAACTAAATGATGATTTGAAGTATCTGCACAGAGTTGAAACTACAAAGGCAAGAGGCACCCTGATGACACACTCATAGCACTCTCCCTCCATCTAGCAGGATGCATGATACAAAGAGCACACTTGGCCATCCAGCCACTTAGGAGCACATCCACTACTACTATTGGAACAAGGAAAACACCTGATTAAGTATTTTGCATCTACAGGTCATAAGAAAAAGGCTGAGAGGCAATCCAAATATATTTTTTCCACTAAACACTACATCGACTATCCTTACATACCACCACATAAGCACTCTTAACTTCTTGCTGGTCCTATATGATGTTTCTTTGGCGATAACTTGTTGCAAGAAGGTCTGCCTTGGTGGCTGAATTCAAGTTAAAAGGATAAAATTTTAATGAGGTAAAATGAATAATGGAGATTTAATGACGATTTGAAATGTGTGGTTGTAATTGAATAGTTGTCAAATCAGTGGTAGGTATAATTATAATTTGAATTTGAAAATGAGAATCAAACAAGTGTTTGGATCTCATTATTTGCCCAATTATCTCCTCTTATAATTTTACCTACCCCTGATTTGACAACTATTCAATTACAACCACACATTTCAAATCGTCATTAAATCTTTACACCATTTATTCAACATTTCTCCTCATTATAATTTCCCCAAAATTTTTGAATCAAACAGCTTTGCGCATAGATGATTTAGATAATTTTGATATTGTTTGAGAATCAAACAGCCGCTATTTAAGTACTCCTTGTGGTAGTTGCTTAAACCGGGTGGGAGATAGTAGTCTGGATTTCTTAAATATCAATTTGTATGTTTTGTGATTAAATAAAGCCAAAACTGTTGGAATGTGTAAGCTCACATATAATCCCTTTCATGTTTGTTGTTTTTCTTAATTTCTTATCTCTGATTCTGAAGTTGTTAATAAAATCAACAATGACCAGCTCTATTATAGCTCGTGAGCAAGCTAGTACTACCTAACATGACAAACATAAACAATATATTTCTAATTTTACGGTCTCATTGTACTGATTATGCATCCATCTATTTTGAATATAATTGATATCATCACACATGTTTGTACCATGGTGGCAAGCTGCATCTAGTTACCTTATGGGATTAAATTATTTTAAGGATGGACTTTGTTTAGACCTACCTCCTTATAGTGTTGAAATATAAATTTGATATATCTATTACGACATTAATTGATTCTTTCCTTACAAGGATTATAACAATCAAGGAACTTATTAATTTTCTTCTACTTAAGATATAATTTTTATCAAATTGATTGATGCCTTTTGCAGAAAAATAACAGAGGGACTTGGTTTTGAAGATGCATGGTACATGATGCGTACTTATGAACAATGCAAGGAAGGTTAACACTAATACCAATGTCAAAAGATCTCAGCTTTAAGCGGAAAAAAATCATTGAGAAAAGTGTGAAGTCAATCACAGATGATAAGCTTCTTACTTCTTAGTGACAAGTTAATAACGACAGTTCATAATAAGTGGTGGTTGCAACAGAGTGCAAGAAAGAAATGGTGAGACAGTTTGATTCTACTTCAGAAGAAATTTAAACAAAGGGAGTAGCTGCATTCTTGCAAGTTTCAAAAAACAATTTTCTTATACTTTGATTATCAAAATAGTGGATCGCTTTGCCCATGGCATGGAGATCGTGGACTTATCTTTCAAGGTTGTACCGCACTACAGTTGCTTTGCTATTTCGTCTGTAGTTCTGCATTAATAATTTATTTCTCACGCTCATCCAAACTATTGAACTCTTAACCAGCCAGTACTCCCTACTCATTACTGTGAGGATTTATATTGACCATTCATATTAATAATTATGATTGTAAAATGTGAGAATTTATATTGACCATTCATATTAATAATTATGATTATAAAACTATCTAGAGTACTAGAAATTTTAGCCAAAAACCCATTGCTGGACGTCACTGTATGTTGACTAATAAACAAAAGTTTTAATATACAAAAACATAAAATAATAAACTACTTATATATATAGCATTCGTCTACTAAAGGAATCTACTTAATCATTAGTTTCTACACTATGCAAATAGAATCGTTCCTCTGACATACAGAGACTCCAGTTAGTAATTTATCTTGTATATACAGACTGCTATCCTAATTATAGATGCACCATGAAAACAAAAAACTCATTCTTGCGAGTTACTCTCAAACACCCATTGAGATAAGCTTCTTAGTGGCCTCTAAAGCAAACCCAATGACCTATATCACCTATCTAATGTTATTTTCAAATATCTAACAATGTAGAAGACCATTCAAGGCAAAGTTTGCAAGCAACAATAACAAAGAAAAACACGACACATCATATAATTGCAAAAAAAAAATAAAAATAAAAAATCAGAGGAACTTCAAACCTTAAAGAAAATTAAAATAAAAAAGGAAAAGAAAAGAACCCGCAATTAGTAGTCTAGGATATTCTTGCGCTCTTTAATAGTCAAGAGTTCAGTAAAGTGATATAAAAATAATGCGGAGAATAGCAATAACCAGTTTGAATTTTACAAGCTACACGACGAGGTAACTTCGCAAACCAGGAGCACCTTTAGAAGGCAAAGAAGAATTGGCCCCAAAGGTAACTTAGATGGCTATAAAATAGGCACGTAACAGTGCACGCTTACGGTCATATCATGTCGAAAAGACTTCATATTTTCCAATGAATAAAGCTCACAGGTAGTAGAAAATTTGAAGTGGCGTGCATTAGTTCGTCTTCAGCAGCATCTCATTTATGACAAAAGGGTATCTCAAAAATATGTTAGAAAATAAAATGTTGAAACATGATGCATTGATGGTAGAAACTCAAAAAAATGAGGCAATTGAATTTATTTAGAATAAGCCCTTTAGTCATCAAGACTTTGATGGGGGCATGATAGATTGCATCACCTTTACTATTGCTTATAGGAGCTTACAAGCACTCAGGCGCTAACTAGAATATGTGTCCAAAGTAAATTCGTTGTGGATTCCACAAAATCTCTACTATTATTTTCAGCTCATTCTTTGGAGCTTCTTTTTTAACTTTAAAATTTTTTCCAGCAAATCAAATTAACACCAACCACATATTCCATATAAATAGTTATTCTTCACATTTCCCCATAATCTCTTCTCACTTTTCCGCCATATAAAAATCTCCCACCAACAAAAAGCTTAAAAATAAGCCATAAAAAACAAGCCCTTTATCTCCTTTTTAAAGAAGCCACTTGTAAGAATGACTGTAAAGCTGTTAAGAAAATACAGGATTATGTTTTAAACAAAGAATTCATCAATAAAATGTAGCAAACTAGAGACTTCTGTTCCACTGAAGCAACAAAAGGAGCTCGCTAATCAGATTCAGAATTAGATGGCAAATATTCAAGCATAAAGAAATAAAGACTTTAAACAAAGGTCCTCTTTCAGACTTCAAAAGCAGGCAGGCTTGTAAAATAACACTGGCAAATTTGAAACTTACCAGCGCTTGGTAGAAACATTATTCTCTAGAATAATTCAGTACCAGCCTAAATTTTTTTATACCCACACGTTCAGAATGTCTCCTTAGCAGTACAATTACAGAAGTGAAAGGGCATCAAAGCAAAGCAATTTAAATGTCTCCAGAAGTCTTTTAACTCAGGAATTACAGCAAATAGATGTCATTCTGTTGTTTGTCCTTCTAAAGAAGTTAAATTCCAGATAAGATATAATTTCTTTTCTAGTAAGTATGACAATATAATTTCTTTTGTAACAAGTATGATATTGATTAAAAGCCAATAAGGATGCAAAAATCATCAATGTTTTAGTGTGAACAATTCATCACAATTAGCACTGCCCTTAAAATCTATTTCAGCTTATGGTCCAAAAATCACAGCACGGTTTGAATTCTTTGATTTAACAGCCAGGTTGATATCAGACTGGCTTGTTATATACTTTTTTCATCATACCATGGACAACACAAAAAAGCAGTTCAGAGTATCTATTTTAACACTGACGCTGAAATCCTGCAGTAGCTGATGCTATTAAGGTCGCTTTTCAAAAACTAATTTGCAAAGGCATCACACATTTCCTGTCTTCGATAAACACCTTTCCAGAAAATGGAATTACAAGTTTGCAACATTTTTATTTTACTCACCATATTCAGTAAGTTCAATAATCCAATAGAGTCTAATCCCAACATCAAGTCAAAATGCTGCAGGGGCTAGAGACACTACGAACCAAAAGAACGAACAACCAAAAAAAGTCTCAATCATTTTGAAATAACTATAAAAACTGGCACTCACATGATTTGAAACGAAAATTTGCACCGGACCAGCTTCAGCAAAAAATCCCATCTGCAACAAATACAAAAACCTGGTAGAAGCTCCAAATTCATTTCGGGGAAAATTATAAACTTATGCAGTCCAAAAACAAAAGAGGGAGCACTCAAAGGCAAACAAGTGCAAAGGCGTTGTTGCTTATTATCTTAACATTCTTCTTTTATTCAATTGGGGCTTATTAATTAGTTCCCAACTGGCTATATCTAACTGCCAGGATTTTGTAAAACATAGAGTTGTCCGATTATTAATATTTTAACTAATCTGCATATGTTGTCCAATTTCTCAAACCTAATATCGATTTTCTCAGTCTCTATCATCATCTAAATTACTCCAGCATCATAACCTAGATATAGCTTTGAAGTTTGAAATAATAAAGCATAAAAACTAACCTTGTTAACCATGGTAACAACAGCTTCAAGAATTTCACCCTTAAAAGGTCGAAACACTACGCACTGATACTTTACCGGAAAAGTGACAAAACCGGTGCCATCGCGAATTAACCCTTTTCCAACATTTTCAATGCCGGTGATTGCCACAATGAAACCATGCCGACCACTGAAAAATAAATGCTGATTATCAGAACAATATAACTAATAATTAAAGAAAAAACAAGCTCAAACATGCATGCCTGCAAGTGCCCTCAACGTCTTTCATGAGTTTGGCGACGAGTTTATCGCGGAGGTCGCGGCCGAAGTGACGGGGGTGTAACTGCATATTCCGTTCCAATACACCCCCG
>CAVNYN010269373.1:0-69775 GCA_963692815.1 Nyctanthes arbor-tristis
TCATCGAGTTACAATGCCATATTGGGACGACCCATCTTGTATGAGCTTAGGGCCACGACTTCCATATTCCATCTCACTATGGAATTCCCGACCCACCAGGGGACTGCCGTCATACGTGGAAGCCAATCAACCTCCCCTGAGCCGGTCCAAAAGCATGTCACAAGCATAAGACCTCTCCTAGAAATTCCCACTCTTGACCCAAGGGCTAGTGACCCCAGTTCACAGGCCGGAGGTTGAATTTAGAATTGGGCCTGAGCTAAAAGAGCCAATGAAAACCCAGCTCATCTTATTCTTAGAACAAAATCTAAACGTTTTCGTGTGGGTCCACGAGGATATGGAGGGAATCGACCCAAAACATGCTTGCCACAAACTCAATGTCGATCTTAAGGCCAAACCCGTAAAACAAAAAAGGCGCCCCATCAATAGGGAAAGGTACGAGGCCTTGGCCAAAGAGGAGGACAAGCTACTGGGAAACAAGTTCATAAAGGAAGCACTGTATCCTCAGTGGGTAGCCAATCCGGTCCTAGTCAAGAAGGGCGACGGGAGCTGGAGAATCTGCATTGACTGTACGGACTTAAAAAATCCCTATGCACCCATCTGACGAGGCGCACACATCGTTCATCACTGATCGAGGGCTCTACTGTTACAAGATGATGCCATTCGGATTGAAAAATGTTGGGGCTGCTTAACAGCGGCTGGTAAACTCCATGTTCAAAGACCAGCTCGGCAAGACTATGGAGGTTTACATCGACGACATGCTCGTCAAAGGCCTTCAAGCAGAGCACCATATCGAGGACCTCTCCCGAATGTTTCAGGTCCTCAGAAGCTACAAGATGATGCTCAACCCCAAGAAGTGTTCCTTCAGAGTGGCCTCTGGAAAATTCTTAGGTTATATGGTCAATCAGAGAGGAATTGAGGTGAACCCAGAAAAAGTGAAGGCAATTCTTGACATGGAACCCCCCAAATCAGTGAAAGAGGTCCAACGCCTCATAGGGTGAATCGCCGTACTGAGTCGTTTCATGTCTCGATCTATGGACAAGTACAAACCTTTCTTCGAAGCCATCAAACAATCTAAGGAATTCAAGTGGATAGAGGAGTGCCAAACCGCTTTCACTAAGTTGAAGGAACACCTCTCCTCCCCCTTTTGCTGTCCAAACCTCTACCAAGGGAAACGTTGTGTCTGTAACTGGCCGTCTCATATTCGTCAATCAGCGCGGCCTTAATCAAAATGGAAGAACAGCTTCAGCTCCCAGTTTATTATGTAAGCCACGCCTTGCACATTGCGGAGCTCAGATATCCTCCCATGGAGAAGCTCACCTACGCTCTCATAATTGCTTCCAAGAAACTCCGACCTTACTTCCTGGAGCACACCATCGACGTCTTGACGAGCGCTCCTCTAAGGCAGGTTCTTCAAAAACCCGACCTATCAGGTTGCTTGGTCAAATGGTTGATAGAACTCAGCTAGTATGACATCAACTATAAACCGAGGACCGCCATCAAGGGACAGGCCCTAGCCGACTTTATAGCTGAGCTCACTCCTGCTGAGCCCGACCTCAGTGACACGCCTCTGGAGCTAGAATCGTCATCGTCAGTCCCACAGGGAATTATTACTGTTAGGCTATTAGGTTTGGCTTCCCCACGACAAATAATGAAGCTACACGACGCTCTTCCGATCTCCATGGCAAAATCAATGGGTATCAAGAGGCTCATCATCAAGAGCGATTCTCAGCTCGTGGTAAACCAAATGAGCAATATCTACGAAGTACAGGGCGAAAAGCTTTCCCGATACCAGTGTAGACTTATGGAAGAGCTAAAAGACCTGGACCACTTCGAGATCATGCGAATTCTGAGAGCTGAAAATAGCCATGCTGACGCTTTGGCTAAGTTATCAACCAGCAAGGGGGCAAGCGAGCTGAACAGCATCCCAATTGGCAAGTTAGCCACCTCATCCATTGACAAAGCGAAGATAACAACAGAAGTCGGCCCCACAAATTACTGGATGGACCCTATCATCTAGTTCCTAAAGGAAGGAGTGCCCCCCTTTGGGCGTGGAGGCTAGAAAGCTGAGACATCGGGTTGCCAGATTCTCGCTAATTGATGAAAAGCTATACAAGAGAAGTTTCACCGGACCTCTGCTAAGGTGTCTCGGCCTTGCTGAGGTGCGAGCTGTTTTAGAATAAATACACTCCAAAGCCTGTGGTAATTACTCAGGCGGGTTGGCTCTTGCACATAAAATCCTAAGACAGGGATATTTCTGGCCCAGTGTCCGAAAGGACGCGATCGATTTCGCCAAGGCTTGCGACAAATGTCAAAGATTCACCCCCTTGATTAGGAGCCCCCCGGAAGAGTTAACCTCAGTCACAGGACCATGGCCTGTCGTCAAGTGGGGGATTGATCTCATCGGCCCGCTCCCAAAAGGTAGAGGAGGAACCCAGTTCGCCATTGTTGTTGTTGATTACTTTACGAAGTGGGTCGAAGCCAAAGCCCTCGCCACCATCACGGAATAAAAGACGACAAGTTTCAACTGGAAATCAATCGTTTGCAGATTTGGAGTCCCAAACGTTATAATCACGGACATCGGTAAACAGTTTGACAATGCAAGGTTCAGATCGTTTTGCGAAGAATTGGGCATTAAAAATTTTTATTCTACGCCCCATCACTAGCGTGCTAACGGACAAGTTGAGGCTGTCAACAAGATTATCAAGCAAACACTGAAAAGACGTCTTGAAGCTTTGAAGAGGGGTTGGGCTGAAGAGCTCCCCGGGGTTTTGTGGTCTCTCACGTATGGGAGACCCTCTCCTTTCTCTCTCACGTACAGGACTGAACCCATGATCCCCGTTGAGTTAGAGGTCCCCACCTTCAGAGTGGCCCACTATATCGAGGAAGAAAATGATAAACTCCTCGCTTGTGAGCTCGACCTTATAGCGGAAAAAAGAGAATTCTCAGACATCAGAAATGCGGCATATAAGCAGAAATGTGCCAAATTCTATAACGCAAAGGTCAGAGCCCGCCGGTTTGATGTTGGTGACCTAGTCCTATACAAAGTCTTCCTCTCTTCCAGAGAGCCAGCTTCTGGGACCTTGGGCCTCAGCTGGGAAGGTCCCTATCGAGTCCGGCGAGTCCTGTCAAATAGGGCATATGAGCTCGAAGATATGTACGGAGACAAACTAATGCATCCTTGGAATGCGGAGCATCTGAAGAAGTATTATCAATAACCAAGTATCAACTTTAACAATTGTCTAGTTTGTTTAACACTTGCGTCCTTACTTCTCCATGGGCCCATGAAAGATAAACCTACGACCAAGTAAGGTTTCGCAACCTAACACTTGTCCAAAGAGGTTTAGCGACCTCACATCCAAGTCAGCGGGTCTGCGAACAAAGCCAAACCAAGCGTTTGACTAGCGACCTAACACTTGAGAAATTGGTCACACAACTAGAACTGAAACCTATTTATAGTTCAGCGGCCCGATTCTTGTACATACCCCCACTCGAACTCATGATCCATGACCTAAACTAGAACGAGCTTCTGGTTAAGCGCCCTGACACTTTAGTCCGAGGATTGTATGAGTAATTCCAAGAAACAGTAAAGCGACAAAGTTGTGCAAGCGAATAGACAGTTGTGTAGAAAGAAACCTTCTTCATTCATGTAAAAAAAAAAAGAGAGAGAGAGAGAGAGAGTTTTACAATACGAGCTCGGAGAACAAAGAAAATGGGGGAATCAGGCCTGGTCTTCTGAAGCAGGAACCTCAACCTCCTCGCCAGCAGGAGCAGTAGCCTCATTGCCTTCATCATCTGAGTTTTCGTAGCCACAATCTTGCCTGAGTCTGGCCACTTGCTCATGAAGGAAAGCCAAGTCATATTCAGGAGGGGTCTTCTTGACCTCTCCAATAAGCTCTTTGGCTGTTTCATAATACAGCCCGGCGGTCGCCAGTTTGTATTCTTCCAAGGCCTTGTACTTGGCTACGGCCTCCTGGTACCCTATCAGCTCCTTGGACGCGGCTCAACATTCCGCCTCCTTTATGGCTTGCTCATGATTTGACCTCTCGGTCGCCAGCATGCCCTCTAGCCCCTCAATTTTCTTCCTATAGGCCTCCAACTCGTTCCGCACATTGCGGCCTCATCCTTGGAAATGGCAAGGTCATGCTCTTTCTCTTTCAGGGCCAGCTCAGCCTCCTCCTTCGCCTTAGCTGCCTTGGCGGCCTCCTGGGTCATCTTCTTGGTGTCACTAATGACCCGGCGAAGGCGAGCCTCTGCATGCTGCCCCAAAATGGCTGAACGGCCCTCCACGACCGCCCTCGCCTGATGAATTTCCAAGAGGGACATGGAAGCCGCATAATTCTCCCACTTCTTCGACTGGCCCCGGGCCACATCGCTCATCGCGTCAGTAACGTTCCCAAGCAACCCCTCCACCGGCTCCTCTAGCGGCCTCTTGGGGAGGTTGAAACGGAGCAGAGCCTTGGGCCTTTTATCTTTGACTTTCTCCAGGGCAGCCCACCTATTCTGCTGAATCGGGAGGAACAGATCGTCTGCGAGCAGGTCCAGTTTTCCTTTCCTTCGACTCGACAACTCCTCGCTGCCTGAAGCCGGAACTGGGGGCAAAGAATTCGAAGAGAAGCTCAGAGGAGTAAGAGAAGGCTCGACCCTCTGGTGCTTCATTGGGAGGCCGCCACAACCAGATCATTGGCAGACGCGACCTTCTTCTCCGCTGCTTTCTCTTGCTGACGTTTTCTCTGCTCCTTCTTCTCCAGCGCGGCATTGACCTCCTTGAACGACCTCATTCTCTGGGCTTTTTCTCGATGTTAGCATCTGGCCGCCATACCATCGGAAATGAGCTCGCTATAAAATTTCAGCTTACCGGAAGGAGAAGCACTAGTGTGACGTTCCGATGTGGGCACTGATAGTCTGGCCTCAATCAGAGAGTCCTCGTTGGTAAGGTCTCTGGCGTGGCGATCTTCTTTCTCCAACTTCGCGACCTCCTCGGCTCGCTTACAGAAAATCAGAGATATCAACTGTGGCCTGTCTTCCCTTGAAATAGAAAAGAAAGAAATTAAGTATTAGCTCGGTAGCCCCGAAGAAGTGCTAATTGGCAGCTACTCACTGATTTTCATAAAGCTAGATCGGAAGATTTGTATCCTAATGGTCCAGGCTCAGTGGGGTCATCCAGTTGCCTCCTACCCAGAATCAATTTTCCTTCCAGTCTGAGACGGACTCCTAGATCCCATTCACCAGGTTGCCCCAAAGGCACTGACTGTCTGATTTTTGGCGAGCTGACAAGTAGTACCAGTCTTTGCCTCCTGAAGGCGAGGACTTCAACGCATAATAAGAATCAAAACTGCAACAATCTGGTCACAGGTATGGGGAGAGGAACCCTGAACCCGGCTTCGAACATCTTTGTATTCACGGCTACACACCTCCTCGGCGGGTTGTAGGCCCTCTCTTCCTCATAGAGGACCCAGAAATCGACGTCATCCGGCACGTTGCAACAACGACGGATGACGCACAAGTCCTCCTCCGTCACTTGAGAGGGAATATCTTTAGCCGCCCACTGTAAATCCTCTTCCGTGGGCACCGCCGCCGGAGGCCGTCCACTTAAACTTGCCTCTGCCTCCACCTTGTCATCCACGCACTCTGCCAAGGTAGCCTGAATCCCCGGCTCCATTTCTCCCCCGCCGGAGCATTCAGTGCCAACCCAGGAGATCTCTTCTCCTTTGCTCGTCATACTAATTCGTCCTGAAAGTTATCCAAAAGCCCCAGGAATAATGAAGAAAAATTACCTGAAGAAGCAAAGTTCTATGAAAGCCTTTGAACAAAGGATTCTTGAGTCAAGACAGATGAGAAATGAAAGAAGAAACGGGAGCGAGATGAAGGATTTAAAAAGGAGGAGGAAGTACAGCTTGACGGCCGCATGTTTCTTCGAAAAGTGAAAAAACACCAGTCAATTTAATGATTACACCTGCGGGTTCCCCAGAACACGCCCCTCCTCTAAGCGGCTTCCACGTAGAAAGGTGAATTAATTTCAAAATTCAAAAGGGTAGATTTTAAGCGGCAAAAGTTCTGGGGTAAACTGACTGCACATTTTCAAGGTCGCTGATCTTCGGCATCACGAACAGCGGCCTTGAGGGGGCATTTTATATTCATCAGATCGCAGATAGTCAACCCAGGTCAAAGGTCAACGGTTACTGGGTCTTGGGAATAGGCCCCGAGCGCCTCACCTAACCCAGCGACCTGAATACCCGTCGATAGCCGTATGTAGCAACTCAGTTCAGCGACCTCAAGGGTAGTCTTATTTTGTCCCTCTCGCAGCCTAGGGCATATGGGCACCTCATGCTAACTCTGCGGACGCTTGGGAGCCCACGTAAAGAACCTTATCCCTGACAATTGATGGGACCCCCATATCGAATACAATGCGGCGATAACTTATGCCATACATGACTCAGACAACTGATAGTCAAAAAGGGGGGATCTATTATCGGTCGATTAGACCTTTGTGTCACGCATGTAGGACCGCAATAAATGTTTGTAATCATCACTCTCAAGCAAGGGGCAATGGTGCACTATAAGTATAAGCAAACAAAAATGAGAAGGGGTTCGACACCCAAAATCCTCACTCTCCTTGTCTTATAAACCTTATATCCACTCATCTATAAGGGAGATTATGAATTCTTCTTTCTTTTATCGCTCATATCGATCATTACGTGAATTCCCGCAAATACAAATATCGTTTGTTGAGCCAAAGGCGGAATTTGGCATCAACAATCTTATAATATGAGATAAAGACAGATACGGTTCACCAGTTCACAATAAAATTTTTTTCAATAATGATCTACTAAAATTTTGAACTTTTTGGTAGCTCAAGGCGCATAAGCTAAAGTCATATTATGCATAATCCTTCTCTAAGTAGCTTAACATAGGCATACATTTTCAATTCTTTTCACTAAATAACCACTATGGGATTACCTTTCTATGCCCAAAGTCACATTTTCAATAGCTCTTAAACTATAATATTTGATTGTTTATGCGTGTGTAAAGAAAAATAATATAAGCGTGACATATAATATGATATTTTTCATTAATGAAGATAAAAAATAGTCTACACAAAAAAAACCTAAGGAAAATATTGTGATTCGATGATTGGTCAGGTTTTCTGAACATTTGTGAATATTGAAACCAATTCGAAAAACATTCCGATGATGTGAGATACACACGGATACAGCTCATCGGTTCAATAAACTTTTTTTCAATAATGATCGATTAAAATTTTGAATTTTTTAAAAGCTCGATGCCTATAATTTAAGGTCCTATTATGAATAACCTTTCTCCAAGTAACTTAATATAAGTATACATCCTCAATTCTTTTCACTAAGTAACCAATGTGGCATTTCTTTTCTATGCACAAAGTCACATTTTCATTGGCTCTTAAAAAGGGAATAAAATTTCAACTTTTGATATATTAAAACTCAGTGCTGATTTACCATTAGATATTTAGTCGTATTAGGAAATGATATAACGTGTCAAATAGTACATTTTTAACACACCACATAAACGTCAGGCGGCATATTTGATGTTCATCTATGTTAATTTTTATAAATAATGGGGTTCAAATATGAAAATGATATGCTATCAAACGTTTATGTGATGTGTTAGATATGTACTATTTGACATGCCATATCATCTCCTAATACGGCTAAAAATCTAACGGTAAATCAGCACTGAATTTTAATGTATCAAAAGATGATAATGATAATAATAAATAACAACAATAATAATTAGATATGCTATTATAAGAGGCGGAAAAAACATATTGTTATTTTTAAAATATATAAATATCATTGTCGAGCTACTGGATGTGGAAGAATATGCACGAGTTAATAGGAGTTTCGACCGAAAGAGACAGAGAGTCCTTTGCCGCATGAATAGTGATAGGTTAGGGTCTAATTTGCCAAGACAAAAATGATAGGGTTCTTTTTCGCATGAACAGTGATAGGTTAATGTCTAATTTGCCAAGGTGAAAACAATAGGGTCCTTTTACACAACAACCTCAAACGTTAGGGTCCTTTTGCGCCAATTACCCATTTATTTATTATTGTACTGAGTTCTCTTTTGTTCTTGACCACAAAATTCATCCTTGTTGAAGCTCCTCACTTTGCATCCCAAAGAGCGCCCCCCATTTCATCAAATCGATTCCCCTTTTGAGTTTTCGATTGCCTTTGATTCTTCTTCCCTGCACAGCCATACCCATCAATCCTTCTTTTCATGTGTCTCTATTCTTGCCAGGTTCAATGGGAAAAAAACCTGAAATCTCAACCGAAAATCTTCAAGTGCTGCACCTACAGAAGGTAAAGTTTTCTTATTTATATTTGACTTGTCAATTACTTCCTTTCTTCTAAAACCCAACTCAAAATAATGTCATTAAACTGAAGTGCTATCTTTGGGTTCTTGGGAGTTTGCAGCCGTCTGGGATTCTTGGTGTTCTTAAATTGATGTCCCCTATTTTCCTTGTGCATTTTGTGCTTCTGGTTGTCTGTTCCACTTGGTTCCGTTAGTAGTTAGTTAGGTTTTATCGTTCGGGTCCTTTTTGTCGCCTTGACTCCTTTGTTTCGTGGAGTTTGTATGTTGTTTTCTTCAAAAAGAAAAAAAAATTGCTAAGCAAAAACATATTAGTGAGCAAGAAATTTCCACCATCGTTTTGGTTCAAATGAAATTGAATGAACCAAATCCCAAAATTTTATTGCTGAATTTTGCTTCATGATGAATTTAAGGAGTTTTTAGCCGTTGGGAAATTGAAAGAATAGTCAAAACCAAGATGTCATGAAGATAAAGTGGAGTAAATAGTGCTATTCAGTTTTTAAATTAGTTAAGAGAACGAAATGTTGGAAGAGGAAATGAATGAAAAGAAACCTAAAAGAGCAAAAAGTAGAAGACGTATATGCAAAGAGTGCCATTCATAATTTGCATTAGTTTTTTAAGTATCTACATTAGTTTAATATAACAAAATGGTAGTTTTGAGGTATATAGTAAAATAAAAAGAAAAAAGAGGAAAACTTTCTGGTAAACTGGGCATGGAATGAAGTATGGAAGCATCAATGGAATTATTGATGATAAGAGAACTTATATGAGAATAATATGAAACAACCCCCCCTCCCAAAAAAAAAAAATAAATAAATAAATAAAAGAAAAAGATAAAAAAAAGAATGATTATTAAACAATAGATTTTTTTTTTTAAATGACTTGAAAGAATTGAGCCTCGTTATATAACATTTTAGCAGGGCTAAACTGCTGTGTATTATATACTCTCTCTATATAAGTATTTAGGCTTTTTTCCCTTGTGGATTGCAGTTTTCTGGCATCCGGTGAATTAGTTATTGCTTGAATTATTCTCTGTGCATTCACCAAGGGTACATGATTCTTTCTCTATTTCATTTTTTTTTTATTTTTTTATTTTTTGCTTAGTTACGTGTTTTAATTAACCTCAGAAGATCCCCAAGTTGGTGCTTTGTATGCAATCAAAATGTATGAAAGTAAATATTTGATATGCATTTAGAATTTCATCCACGTATTGCTGTTTTTACAGAGTGATGTAATTGCTGTCTATGCTTGCAAATTAGGGCATAAATTGAATTGAGCACTTTTGATTATGACAAGGAGAAGTTGCAAGAGAAACTTGTTAATTGTGGTGGTATAGCTGTCTTAAAAGATATATCTTCAGTTTTTAGTGTTTTTTTCACTAAAAAAAAGATGGATTTGGTTCTTGAAATCAAAGAGAGAGGATTTGTTTCCCCATCCCAACAGCCTTTTTTAATGTTTCTGCCCTATTAACCTCCTTCTCTCAGTGTTTGTATTGGTGGGTTCAATTTGAATGACAAGGTGAGTCCAAGTAGGCTGCTTATTATCATAATCCTTGCCATAATTTCTTGTGAGATTTGTGCTGATGAAACCTCCAAATATGAATTAGAAAATATGACTGTCCTTCAAGTTCAGTTGCAGCAACTTTTATTTGCGTGATTATGGTTTGATGAGTCTTTTAGTGGCACTCCCCCTGTATTCAACCATAAAGCTATCACAGGAGTGAAGGATCCAGTTTTTTTTTTTTAAATTGGGGGTGAATATACATTTGATTGTGCTGCTTGTTTTTGTGAATTTCAGGCTGCAGATAAGCTTGCTTTTGTCTAAACTTATTTCCTCTTCAAAGAGTTGCCTTGTCTAGAGTGATTCTGTATATCGTTAATTTTCTTAATTATATTTGATTTGATTAAATAAATTTATAATTTATGATAAAAGTATAAGCAAAGTGTAGTAGTTAAATACTTATGAAGTTGCATCTTGATGTTTTTATTAGTTCTTTAATATTGGTTTATATTTGTAATCATAAGTGAAGAAACTTGACAAACAAAAGCTACAGATATGCCCATTTATTTGTATCTTATAGTTTTTTAATGCTTTACATATTTCTTTTGTGTTTTATGCTGTGCCTTTTTTTTTTCAATTCATTGTTGTATGTCATTTCCCCCCTTAGTGAACGCTAATCTGTGTCTTCCTGGTGTTTTGATCTCTCCCTTTTTTTTGGGGTGATATGTTTCTTATTTCTATACTTTTTTGCTGCCAGTTTCATAAAAACTTTTTTATTTGAATCAAAAGCCCAATACATTTTTTTCTTCAAAAAACTTGTGAATTTTTTTTATATGTTCTTGAAGAGGTGTGATCATCTGAGTTACCATCAAATAGCAGACAACCAAACAAAGATAGCGGCAAAAAGGAATTCATTGCTCATTTAGAGAGTATCGATCCCTGTCAATGGCCAACCAAGACCGAAAGTTGAGTTGAAGAAAATGGCAAGTTATTCACATCGAAAAGAAATCAGGTAAATTAACTTGTGCTGTCTTCCCTGAAATTCTTTTTGTCTATATTTCAAAACAACTATTTTTTCTTGCATATGATGTGTTTTAATGATTTATTGCAGTAGAAACTTCTAAATGATATGGTGATATTTGTGTTTAGCGTTCTTAATTAAAAGAAGATGATTGATTGAGTTGCTCCAAGCCTGTTACATTACTTTAAAACTTACTTTTGAACATTTTTATTAAGTCTTGTTACGATGATTGCTTTATATTGTGGTTTATATATAGGTGGTACTTCTGCATCCTTATATTGACATAGAATTTGTTTTATTGACACAATTATTTTTGTAATTTTAGTATGCTACAACAAACTCTTAATTCTCATGATGTATTTGAAAAGCAGTGGAATTTCTTTAGTGTGAAATTAAACCAGTCTTACTCTTAAGGGAAAAGAACCAGGAGATAAGAGTGCTCCAACCACTGTTGGAGCCATGATTTTTATGGAAAATATGGAAAAACTTTAAGAGAATACTTAAAGAAGACTTGACAATTTAATATTCAGAAAAGGGTGCTTACAGCTGTTAATATTGGACTGTATTTATACTACTAATGCTTTGAATGCATATGACTCAATAATTACTAATACAATGAATGAAAATGGTCTTTTGTTTTTTGAAACTTATTCTAAAAATTAATTCACTCTTAATTGTATGATTAAGTGACTTGTAACTGTAAATTTAATTTGCATCAGAAATGCTATATTTTCTTGAATTGTTGCTTGCCGTTTTACCTCTTTTTTGAATTAAAAAAGTCAACTCATGAACATAATGGTTTAAATACTAGGTTTAAGATATATGTTGGCACTTTTCATATAGAAAAAATTTCCTCGAAGACTATGAATATCAAAATGTTAAACATTTCAAGTCGATCTTTGAAGAATCTTGGTATTAATTTAGGAACTTATAATTTTGTATAGCGTGGACTTGGCGGCACATGCCTCGTGGACTTGGCAACACGTGCCCAAGTCACATGCAAGGCACGTACTGCCGCTAGTATTATATAAGAGTGAAGAAGGTGGCCCATCATCGTCCACTCATTTTGTCATTTTCTATCTTTTTCCCCCAGGCTCTCTTCTTCGTCTGTAGGAAAAACGAAATGGGCCTTTCTCCTTTTCTCTATAACAGACTAGAAGCTTCCTCACCCCTCTCTGTACACAGATTTTCACCGACCCCTCTTCTCTCCCTGCTCGCAATTCTTCTTCCTCATCCATCAAGCTCTATTATTTGATTGTGTTCCCCTCTTCTTCTCCGATGGATTAGGGTGTTCAACTATTTTCACCGGGCGGAGACAAAGGCGCTGGTGGTCTCCAGTTAACCTGCTCAAAATGCTCTTTTTTATTTTATTTTATTGCCATTGAATGTTATGGAGTGACGAGATCAGAAGCAGAGGCTGGGGAAATTTCGCAGCAAAGAGGTAATTTTATATTCATGGATATGCAATACTACATTAGTTCATAATTGCCCTGTTTGGCTTCAGTTAATTAAATTTTTTTGACACTACTATGTTTTGCTTTCTTGGCATGTTTGGTAAATAGGATTTGATTTAGCTAGCAAAAGATATAATTTATGAAGGAAAAAGTTCTTAAGTTTATATATTTTACCTTCTTTTCGAGTATTATATTTATGGGACATGAAATTTATGGTTGATTCTGGTATATGTTTTCTTGACACTTGATGACTGAAATTGGATGGCCGGGGTTAATTTATCTAACAATGGGATCATAAGTAGAGCATTTAGCTAATTTTTTTTTTTTTTTGGGAACATTTGGGTTTCCAGTTTTCTTAAGTGGAGTAGTTTTAGCCTATATTCTGTGGTTGAAGCATCATCTTGGTTATTGATCAATGTATGCAAATAAAGTTGGTAGGACTATTCCTGAATTTTGGCTTCTGAAATGTAGGAGGAGCTTGCGGAGAGACAAAGCAATGTTTAAGGACATTTTCTCCAAGTATAGAGCCAGTGCAATTTTGTCTGTAGAAGAATAGAGCCGATTCTGACTATTTTTGCATATATGTAGTTTAAAATGTTCAGAAATTCTCAAGGGAATAAAATATATTGTATTATAGAATCTTTTAATCTTAAAATTAGAATCACTTATCGATGCTAAAAAATATACTAATTTTGTTTCTATAAAGTATTGTTGTCCGTAGTAGTTTTAAGATATAAGCATTGTTCCAAGTTCTATTAAATTTTACAAGCGAGACATGTACAAGCTTTTAACCTAAGGAAAAGGGGATTGGGAGTTTGTGTTAATAGAATTATGCTATATTCATACCTTTTTATGTGTTCAACATGTATGGACTTTATTATTATTATTTTTTTGTGTAAACTTTAATCTATTAAATTAAATTTAAAATCATACAAGGTGTTAGATTGTTTAGAAAGTGGAAAAGCTATTAAAAAACCACTAGTTAGTTTGCTTTTCATCGAAGTATTGTATTACTTTATAGCCCATTGTTATAGTATTTTAATTTTAATTTTGTCAAGCACATACGGTGTTACACGATGTTAATATATATGTACATATATATATATATACTAGTTAGGAACGTGCAATGCATGTATTATGTCTCATTTGTAGTTAATATGTGATTGGAATTTGGTATACTACATAGAAATTCAAAAGAATTTACTAATAAAAACTATCCAAATTCAGAGATGTACATATTTTTGGAATATTGATATAGTAAAGTCTCAAGAGAGTATCATTTAAGAAATCCTCCACGTCTCAAGTGGTATATTCTAGTTGCCAGTTGGTGACAAAAGCTCTTCCGCTGAAGCAAATGTTTTGACTAATAATGGATACCTGGGTCTCAATTATAGTTGCTCTATCAATGGAGAAAAAATAACGGATTGGATTAGTAAGATTTTCATGCCAGAAAATTTAGATGAAACAAAAATATTGAACGTTCAGAAAGCAGTAGTAATTTATAATGTAGGGTAACAAAAGTTCATACACTTCCATGTAAACATTACCTAGTATAATGAAAAAAATTTACTTAAAAGTCCATGTAAACATTACCTAGTATAATGAAAAAAATTACTTAAGCGATCAATGTTCATAACCACAATAACATTGTCCTGGTGCTATCCATTAGTTAACAATTAGTGGAGTTAATGTGAATGAATTAAAAAAACAAAAGGCTACAAATAATTTTGACATACGCATCATTCATTGGAAAGAGAATTTTAACTGCAAACAAAATATTTATTCTGATGCTCGCATTTTAAAGTTTCAAGCATATAGAATCAAAGTTTTGCAGGCAGAGTTATACGTAAATTGTTAAGCAATGTGCTGCGCGCAGATTACTTTAGGCATTGTCCCACATTTCAGAAGACTAATTGAATACTAAATCTCTTAATTTAACTTGCAAGACATTATTAGTATGCTGAACAAGAAGAGAAAATAGTATAGATGATTTATTTTGATTAAAAATAGCTACTGTCTAATCTTTTTATTCATGTTTCCGAACATCAACTGAAACGTGTCAAATTATGTAATATAAACTGTAGAAAAACTTAGTTCAGATGTGTTTATTGAACCACCTATTGAAACAATCAGTCAGGACGCTTTAACAAAAAACATAGTTTAGTCTAAATATTAATACGACCAAGAATGAGTGAAAACAGAAGCACATTATGACCACAAAATTTGCAGCAAGGAAAAAATTTACCTGTCACCAAGGACAGTAGCGTCATGAAATTCTTCACAAGACAATTACACACAACAAAAAAGCTTAAATCTCATGAGCAAAAACAGAATGAAAACACAAAAGGGGAGGAAAAAATTTACCTGTGGCCAAGGATAATAACATCTTGAAATCCTTCACAGGACAATTAGACACTTAGAGCAAAAAGCTCAAATCTCATAAGCAAAAATAAAAGGAAAACGAAACATGCAACAAAAATCAATGACAAATTCAAGTGTTTATTGGCATTTTGCCTTTTAATAGGAGGTTGTCCACATCAAATGCTTATAAAAACACATGCAAATATGACTATAGAAAACACGCAAATTGATAGAAACAAGTAAAAAGTGGACCTTTGGGCAGATAAAGAGAGATTGAGGCTGAAAATATACGACGCGCCTGTCAATTGTCTTAAAAAAAACTCACTTTCTGAGGGAAGGTGGGAGGCTATATCGTATATCTATGTAGAAATTAAATAGAAAGAAGAGTTATCCTTACTGTTAACATGTTGGTCCAAATCCTCATAATGGTAAGCCATAGATTTTCCCTTGCAGAATTTCCTTTCCCTCTAGCAGGCAACTATTTTTAAAAGAATATATGATTATTAAAAAAAGGAGGGAAAAAAGAAGGAACTTTGGATGCAAAAAGTAACATAAAAGAGCAGCTGTAGAGCCCAACCTTTTTGCATGGTATGCCCAAAATGATATTTACAAAACCAAAGTACCATTCCATCATTGGTCCTTAATTCGATTAGGCAATCAATTCGTGACATAGTTCATGTTAGAGAATTTTGTTTGAAATCTAAAATGGAAAAAAATACAGAGAGAAATAGAAATCTCACGAGATGTCAATTTCTTAAATTCCTTAATGTTACATAATCTGGTAATTTCACAAAATGTACACACATAAACTTGTTGTAAACACTACTCTAGTAAGGAAACTTATAATTCTTTCATCCGTAGTTGAACGAAACACTATTATCAAATCCTTATGTGGCTCATTTCCCTGGAAGAACTTATGTATGGCAAAGAAAAGCTGAATCCATTAGTGCACACAGCACTTTAGCATAATAGTGTAGGGAAAAAGCCAAAATCCAAATTCTATGAAAGAGATCGGAAGAGCACACGTTATAATACTCGACTTTAATAATTCATTAAAGTTCAAACATAGACAATAAAGAGAAAAATTAATAGTGAACAAAGAGAACTCTTACAACACATTACAAAAGGCTAACTCCATGATCTAGCATCATTCCTATTATATACGAATTGTAAATCAACAGCAATTCAGCATAATAATGTAGGGGAAAAGGCAAAATCCTAATTCTACGAAAGACTAAAGAATTATAATACTCAACTTTAATAATGGATTGAAGTTCAAACATAGGCAATAAAGAGAAGAACAAAGAGAACTCTTACAACACATTACAGAAGGTTAACTCCATGATCTACCATCATTCCTATTATATAAGAAGAATTCTAAATCAACTGTTCGATATTAATTTCCCATCAAATTAAAAGAAAACACAAGCACATAGACAAATAATAAAAGAGATTCTTCTTCTGAAGATATGCCCTGAAATATGGAACGATTATGAAATTGAACCCGAGTAACCAAAACCATAATAACATAAAATCAGAACCTAAATAATTCAACAAGATACCAAATCTCTAGAATACATGAAATGATCAAGAAATGTTTTATTTTTAGAGCCCAAAAACAGAGGATTTATTCTTTGTGGTCAGCAAGACCAATGGCACAGATATCATGATTTTTCTTATATTAGCATAGAGCACTTTTAGAACCAATATGCATCTCCTTAATAGACTGGTTCTTTTCTGGATTTTTTCTTTGAAACACTGAACAAAATATTGAGTAATTCACCGATCAAATTCCTACTGCAACTGGATAAATATTAACCCTAAAGTCTCTATACAAAATTATATAACAAACATCTAACGATGATGGATAGGGAGAAAGAAAGAGAAATAGAGCTGGAGAGGGCAATATGTAGCAATTGTTTGAGAGATGGTCGAAATCCAAGAAAGAATTTAAGGAAGCTTACCGTCGGGAATGGACAGAACACCGATGTGAGCGTTTTCTGCTGCAAGACAGAAGGACGTACGTTGGGCGTTTGTTGGGGGCTGATATATTCGATTAAGAGGCTTTGGGGAGAATTAAAAAAAAAAAAAAAAAAAAAGAGGAAACAAGAACTTTCTGGTGACAAGAGAAGTTTCTAGCAAAAACCGTCTAAACGTAGAGGAAGGAGAGGAAAAATGGAAAAAAAAAAAAAAAAAAGAAAAGAGGTGACTGTTCCTCACAACAGTAACCGGGAGAATATATTTATATATAATAGTGAGATATATATATATATATATTACTCCTCCGTTCTAAAAAGATATTCCCCTTTTATTTTTCACATTGATTAAAAAACATCATTTAATGTTATTGGAAATCTACAATTTAACAATATAATTCATAATATACCCTTTGACTTATTTAATATTTCATTTTAATTGTTTATTATTGTTAATTACTATGCACAATAAATAAGGGTATATTAGGAAACTAAAATGTTAATTTAGGAAAGTGGAATATAATTTGGGACGGATAAAAAATGAAATGAGGAATATCTTTTTGAGACGAAGGGAGTATGTGTTATTGAAATCCCGGACAATTATGTTGCAATTTTTAAGGTGGTCAACCATTGAAATTAAAGATGTTGATTTGTGATAAGGAGCGCAAACTAATGATTTGTATTATTTTGTTTGCTAATATTATATTTTTCAGTAAGTAATGATTTATTATCCATTATTATTTCTTTAATCAGTTTTGCATCACATGCATCGCACAGATAAAAAAATTAGTTTAATTAACAAATTTAAACTATCTTGGACACACAAATTTTATGAGAGTATCTTGGCCACATAAAATTTTATCTAGATTTTATGGCCGTTCACATGACATATCAACCTTCAAACTACTTTTTCAATAAAGTAGGAGTATATTACACTAAACTTGACGGTGGGATTAAGGTGAAAAGTTGAAAGGGATTTTAATGGACACATTTTATACTCATTTCATTAGTAATTATTTCCCCATCATTAATTAGACATGAAAATTAGAATTAGAAGAACACTTATAAAATTAATGTTTCAATAAAATTACCTATAATTTCTGAATGAATAATGCTATTTATCTATATTGATCTCCAGTTTAGTTGTTATTTCTTTATTGATAGTTGAATAAATCAATGTCATCATATATTTATGTAACTTCACCCATCCCTCAATGTAGCATTGCCAATCGATCTCTATTTTAGATAAATAACATTACTCTTTTTTAATCTACGTAAAATTACCTACCTTCATATCTTTTTATGGAATTAAAGGAATAATGGGTTTTTTGGCACTTACATGAGTGACATTTGGATGGTAAGCATCACATGTGAGTGTAATGGTATTTTAATTTTATTCGACGTGCATATGTACATTCGCCTATACACACTGCACAAATTTAACTTAGTCCCCCCACCAAAAAAAAGCCCGCCCACAAAGAATATTACCCCTATCCCTTTTCTTTTTTCTTTTTTTAAATCACCCCCATGTTTTACCACTTAGGTCAATTTGGTTCGTGTTATAATATGAAAGTATTATAATTCTATCACATTAAATAATAATTTATCCTTTTTAATAAAATTTAACTAATTAAATTAAGTCACATGTCATAAAAATTTAAATTTCAAAATATATTATCACTATGTTTGGCAATCATTTTTAATTAGAGTAAAATTTAAATTGATTTAAAATTCAAATTTTGTATCTGTGTCGTTACGTAATGACGACATGTGGAGGTATTAATTAAAATGATGTGAAAAGTTATATCACATTAAATATATGACTTGATGGTGTGATGCCATGTAATAAAAATTTAAAATTTAAATTAATTGATAAATGATAGTGGATTTTAAATGGTTAACAAACAAAGTGTATATATTACAATCCAATTATCAACGAAACGGACCCTTAATTTTGGTTAGTGGGCGTGGGCTTAAAGGAGTGGCGGCGTGGGGCGGTTTGGGGCGTACAAAAGCCGATCTCTTCGGCCCTTGCACAGCCTTCGTGCTTAACTCTCTTCATAAACCTCTTTCGCAGCCGATACCCCTTCACCATTTATATATGTAATAAATATACGTAATTGTTTAATAGGATCCAATCGTGGCGCAACCAAAACTTTAGGGTTCATGTCCCCCCCTTCCGGATTTCTGTTGCTGAATTCAACGCAAAACCGTAAGTTTATTCATCAACTGTCTGTAATCAAATGTATTCAGGTTAGCAGCCTTGAAGAATCGTTTCATCTAATCAAAAAATAGTTTTGGAATTATCACCCCTTCCGTCGTCCCAAATCTCACTGAACAACTATAAGTAAAAGAATTTTTCTTAGGGAAAAGAATTAATAAATAATGTTGCACTTTCTGTCATTCAAATTCATTACTGTGGTTAATTCTTAGGCGAGGTTTTTCCTTAGGGTTTAGGGATTTGCAGTAATAATGGATGATCTTGAAAAAGCAATTCTAATATGCTTTGATGAATCCGGCTCCATAGATTCAGAACTGAAATCAAAGGCAGTGGCTTTCATTCAGCAAGTTAAAGAAACTCCGTCAATCCGCACTATATGTATAGAGAAGCTATGTTTTTCTAAGTTAGTTCAAGTCCAGTTCTGGTGTTTACAATGCCTCCACGAGGCTCTTCGTGACAAATACACATCAATTGGCCTAGAAGAGAAGTCCTTTATTAGGAAATCCGTATTTTCAATGGCTTGTTGTGAGGCTATTAATGTTGATGACCACAACTCCGTTCTGGTTTTGGAGGGCCAGGCATTTATAAAGAATAAGCTTGCTCAGGTTGTGGTGACACTAATCTATTTTGAGTACCCATCAATTTGGCCTTCTGTATTTATTGAGTTTTTGACAAATTTTAGTAAAGGCCGGGTAGTTATTGATATGTTCTGTCGAATTTTGAATACACTGGATGATGAAGTTATCAGCGTAGATTATCCACGAAAAGGGGATGAGATGGCTACATCTGGGAGGATTAAGGATGCAATGAGGGCGCAGTGCGTGCCTCAGATTGTAAGGGCATGGTATGACATTGTTGTCTTGTACCGGGATTCAGACCCGGAGTTGTGTTCTAGTGTTTTAGATTCTATGAGGAGGTACATATCATGGATAGACATTAGCTTGATCGTGAATGAATCGTTTAGTTGTTTGTTGTTTGAATTGATGTTGGTTGATGGGTTTCCAGATCAGCTGCGGGCTGCTGCTGCTAGTGTTCTTCTTGCAGTGGTTTCTAAGCGGATGGATTCGAAGTCTAAGCTTGCCCTCTTACAGAGTCTTCAAATAAGAAGGGTTTTTGGGATGATAGCAGCTGATACTGACTCCGAGTTTGTTTCTGGTGTGGCTTCTTTGCTTACTGGGTATGCCACTGAGGTCTTGGAATGCTCCAAGCGTTTGAACTCCAATGATGGTAAAGAGATGTCACTTGAGCTCTTGAACGAGGTTCTGCCATCGGTCTTTTATGTAATGCAGGGCTGTGAAATTGATGCAACATTCAGCGCCGTGCAGTTTCTTTCAGGTTATGTTGGTACAATGAAGAATCTTTCTGCTCTGACAGAAACACAGCTACTTCATGTGCGCCAGATATTGGAAATTATTCGCACACACATTCGGTTCGATCCTATCTACCGCAATAATCTGGACATGTTGGACAAGATTGGTAGGCAAGAAGAAGATAGGATGGTGGAGTTTAGGAAAGATTTATTTGTATTGCTTCGCAGTGTAGGTCGTGTAGCACCTGACTTGACTCAGATTTTTATCAGAAACTCATTAGCAAGTGCTGTTACATCATCCAAAGATAGGAATGTTGAAGAGGTTGAAGCTGCACTCTCCTTATTTAATGCTCTTGGCGAATCAACAAGTGATGACACGATAAGGACTGGAAGTGGTCTCTTGGGAGAACTGGTTCTGATGCTTCTGTCGACAAGGTTTCCTTGCCATTCCAATAGGATAGTTGCACTCGTTTATCTGGAAACGATAACTAGATATATGAAGTTTGTGCAGGAGAACAGTCAATATATTCCTGCAGCTGTGGGTGCCTTTCTGGACGAAAGAGGTATCCACCATTCAAATGTTAATGTGAGTCATCGGGCAAGTTATCTTTTCATGAGAGTTGTTAAATTGCTGAAAGCAAAGCTTGTTCCTTACATCGAGACAATCTTGCAGGTACTAAATCATTCATCTTCCTTACTTTTCCTCCCAGCTTTTTTTTTTTTAGGTTATAGCTTTAGGTGGCTTAATTGGTTGCAGAACAGTTTATCTCTGTTGGAATTTTGGTAGATATAATGTTGGGTTGGATCAAGCAGAATGGTGAAAAATTATCCTATGTATTATTGCCACATTTTCTTGTTGTGTTTTAGTCTTGCCACAAGTTGTTTTTCCCTAACAATCCTGGATCTGTTTTTGATTTCCAGAATCTACAAGATTCAGTGGCGCAGTTTACTAATATGGGTGGTGCATCAAAAGCAGTTTCGGGATCTGAAGATGGCAGTCATATTTTTGAGGTATATGCATCTGTCATCTATATTAGTTATTTATTTTGCAGTTTACATAATTGATGTTTGATCCTTGGCTGTGACTTGTCATTATTACTTTACAGGCAATTGGTTTATTGATTGGAATGGAAGATGTGCCACTTGAGAAGCAATCTGAATACCTTTCTGCGTTGCTAACTCCTCTCTGTCAGCAGGTCAAGTTTGATTGCTTGTTATAAAAATGTGTCTACAAGCAAGCCTTGCAAGGCCTCCTTTCTCAATTTGTTAAGTTGACATATTCTTGAGCTTAATATTATGTATTCTTATTTATTTTAACCTGCTTTCCGTCACGCAACGCATGGGAATCACAGATTTATAAGTCTTGACAGGTTGAGTTTGCCCTCTTAAATGCACACACTCAGATTCATGGGGAGCCCGCCGCAATGATTTCAAATGTCCAGAAAACAATTATGGCCATTAATGCACTAAGCAAGGTTCTTGTTTTATGTCCAAAACTTGTCCATTATGTATTGCAGCTGCTTAGTTTCTTGTTTGCTTCTTTAGAATATGACACTTGCTTTTCTCTATTATTTTTTTGAGTGACATCATAAATCTAAAATTGAGAAACGACGGCATTTTTTTTTTTTAATAATTATCAATATTTCAAGGTGAAAATTTAAGCTGCGACTTATTTGCTAGTTTGACTTCACATTTATTTCATCAGGCTTGAATATGCTTGGACAAAATTGTAGTTTCATCACGTTGGCATGTATTTAGTGATTTCATCAGGTATGTGTCTGTTTAAGTTCTAATATGTATGGTTCTTGATTAATTCAGGGATTCAGTGAGCGGCTTGTTACTGCTAGTCGTCCTGCAATTGGAGTCATGTTTAAACAGGTTGGTGGAAAACTTTATTTATTAGTCAGCATCCCTGATTACTCTATGGTGAACGTTGATAGTAACTGTCATCACTCTATCCCATGCTTGCTTGGCACCACGCATTTCTGCCTTTCCCTACAGCTCTCTTGTTCCGTTCATACTGGCCTACTGCATCTTCAACATTGTATAGCCTGTCTGGTTATTTTTATCTAATTTATTATACGTTCTCTGTCAAGAGGATGACTGAAATGTTGTACTATATCACCTTGGTTCTTCATGAGCACATTTCTGTTGGACTGTTTGATTTTGGTTCTCCTCCTCTGTGTTCTAATGGGTTCTTCATTAATTTTCAGACACTGGATATTCTCTTGAAACTACTAGTTGTCTTCCCGAAGATAGAACCACTTCGGTGTAAGGTAAGACTTGGTGCTCTCGAAATTGGTGTTTTATGAAGAACACTTTAATGAGCTTGCTTTATTAGGTCACTTCATTTATTCACCGCATGGTGGATACCTTAGGAGCATCGGTGTTCCCATATCTTCCCAAAGCATTAGAGCAGTTACTAGCAGAAAGTGAGGTATAAATTTCTGTGTCTCTCTTGCTGTGTATGAGTTCTCATCATAGCTGGTAGTTTTAAATCTTTGCCTCGGCTAACAATGACCTGACAATATTTTTCTGTTATTCTCGGCCTCAAACAATATGTTCTCGATGACATTTTCTGTGTTTTTACCCTCTTGTACATTTTACAACTTGTGTCTTGATAAAATTTCTAGCTACACTCCCAACTTGAATTTTGTACAAGGATATGGGATCACTGCCATGCACCATGCTTATGGTGTGAGGCATAATTAACTTTTTGCATTTTCTTATCGGAAGAGCGAAATTCTGATTTCTAGTAATTGTGGGTGGAGGGAAATTGGTTAGAATTGGATTTGGATACCTATGCTCTTTATTTACCTGGTGATATCCTTTATCAACATCTGAATAATTAGGGAAAGCATCAATTTTGTGATCCATTTGTTAGCTAGTTGTCTTTTGCCTTGATTTACTTTCACAATTTAGATGGCCGTATCTGCTTTGACCATCTTAGGGTCATTTTGCAGCCAAAGGAACTGGTTGGTTTTCTGGTACTACTTAATCAGCTTATCTGCAAATTCAACACTGGAGTACATGGCATACTGCACGAAGTCTACCCTGTTATTGCTGACAGGCTTTTTAGCATTCTCCCAAGAGGTGATATTCCATCGGGACCTGGTGGCAACACTGAGGTATGATTTGTTAAGCAATGGGTGGCTAATTGGAGGCAATCCATTATTTATGGTTTTGTCAAAGTGCTGATGCAGCAAGCATTTCTGACCTTGTGACCTCTCTCTGGTGCCAAGGTCATTTAGTTGCCTCAGTGTGGAGGTGCTTTCTGCTTGCAACTATACAGAGTAATGCATACTAGTATATATAGCATAGAGAAGTTAACATGAATATTTAAACAAAAGAATCTCTTTCAGCGTATATTTTTCTGGAAACGGGGTATTATGATTTTCTGGCTAACATGTATCCTGCACTTGACATTATATATAATTATATATTAATTCAATTAGTCTTCATATATTCAAGTGAATTTATGTCAGTTCAGATTTGGAGTTTACTTGTGTAACTTCAATCTTAAATTTTTTTGGTTCCCCTTCAGGAAATTCGTGAACTGCAAGAACTTCAGCGGATATTTTATACATTCCTTCATGTGATTGCTACTCATGATCTGTCACCTATTTTCTTTTCACCAAAAGGTCAGGGCTACTTGGACCCAATGATGCAGATGCTGTTATATGCATCCTGCAATCATAAGGATATCACTGTAAGGAAGGTATGTACCTCTAAACTCTTATCCCAGAAGCTTACAGCCAATATTGTGCTTCAGAATCATTAAACTGTGCATTGGTATGCACTGGATCTGACCTCTTTTAATTTGTTATTATTCAGGCATGTGTCCAAATATTTGTCAGACTAATTAAAGATTGGTATATCAAGCCATATAGCGAAGAAAAGGTATCTTCCTCTTTAAACTCAATGATTGCAGTGACAGTTTCTTCAGTATACTAAAAGCAGATTGTTTTCCAGGTTCCCGGCTTCCGGAGTTTCGTAATTGAGGTGTTTGCAATTAATTGTTGTCTGTACAGTGTGCTTGATAAGTCGTTTGAGTTTCGTGATGCAAACACGGTAAGTTTTTAATGCCAAGATCAAGACATATTAAGGTGGATCATCATTTTTCAATAGAAATATGCAACTGTATAAATGGGTTATTGCGTCACTCATCATCTGCCGTGTCTGGAATTTATTAGATCCCACCTTGGATATCTGTTGGCTCTCCTCTTGAAAGATTTAATATTTTCACTGATGTAATTGCTTTTTATAGTATCTTTTGTGGTTGCTCCTTCATATTCATGTGGCACTTCCGTGCAGTTGTTTTTTGCATTGCAAATTCATGGCTGAATAGTTTCATTCCTTATATGGGGCTTCTATGGCAGCTTGTCTTGTTCAATGAAATAGTGTTAGCTCAGAAGGTCATGTATGAAAAATTTGGGAACGACTTTCTTCATCATTTTGTATCAAAAGGCTTCTCCACCGCGCATTGCCCTCAAGACTTGGCAGAACAGTATTGTCAAAAACTGCAGGTACTTGTAACTTTCACCAAGGAAAAAACTTTCTACGGTTTCATGTAATTTTTTTTTTGTGTGTGTGTGTGTAAACATGTCTCAAGGTCCTAAGGTAGTAGCTTATCCAGGTTACAAACATTACTGATAATAATGGATCCTGAGCTCATGGAAGCAAGAAATGAAACATAAGTTGTTTGTAAAAGGAGAATGAATTTAGTTGTTTTTTCCGGAGCTCAGCTGATTATAAAGAACTTTTTCTCTGCTTTTATTTGATTTTTGTGTGAGTGGGTGGGTGGTGGGAAGTGGAGGCTGAGCAATTGAGCAGGAAGTTGCAGGATATATGGGTTCTGTATCTTCATCTCCCCCCTGCCCAGTTCTGATTGCTTTTATCTAACCTGCCGTCTCATTTTACTTTGCTAATCCCCTACATATCTCAATCTTATCATTCTCAGGGTAATGACATGAAGTCCCTGAAATCATTTTATCAGTTTCTCATTGAGCATTTGAGGCTCCGACAAAATGGCAACTTGGTTTTTAGATAACATGTTTTACCAACCAATCATCATATCTGCTAAATGCTTATGCTGTAACCAGTTGAGCTGCTCCATTTTTTGTTACCAAAGGTTTGTACTCCATTTCACGTATTTGTCATCAAACTTTACTGTCCCTGAGTTTACTTATTGATTTTGCATTACAAACTTTGCAGGGTTCTCTTCTGTAAATAACATTCATTGGGCTGTCATGGACAGTGAGGTACGTCGATAATGTTCTACGTGGTACAAGTTGTAAGTCAATTTGGTCCTCCTTGAATGCTTATATCTCTCTATTACATTTGTACGGCAGGTGTAATTTTGCGGAAGTGTTCGTATAAAATGTTACTTTACCACTCAGTTTTGGTGCTGACCATGGGTGGTTGTCTATAAACATAATTTTGTTTAGTGGCCTATAATTGATTCCCTACTCTTTCTTGTGATCTATTCATAAAATTTCCTAGTTCCTTCATGTTGGTGAAGCAAATCGAGATACATCTCAATCTACCGTGGTCTAATGAAGACTATGATTCTGTTTTTAGTTGTACTAGTAGAAAAGGAGGGATATTCTTTGCTTGTTTCCTTTTACATCTTTTTGAAGTGTAGTTGGCTTTAGGCATATCGTCTCCTTTTAATATAGAAATTCTCGCAGGCTGTTGAATATGTGAATGCTATAGTGAATTGGTCATCAGTTCTGCGAGGATTATGATTTTGATTTAACTGTCTGGTTTCCCTTCGATTATATTCTATCATATTGTTATGTATAATTCGTACTCTACACCATATGTGCTAAACTAGCATTGGGCCTTTTTACCGTGGTTCCCCATTTAATGAGCGTTTGTATGGGCATTTCGGTTTCATTCGGGTTGTCGGTTTGGGCAGGCCTTTTTTTGAAGTCTGGCCCGATTTGGCCCAAAAACAAAAAATATATTGGAAAAAAAATAAAACATGCAAAACCCTAGTAGTAGGGATGGCAATATTAACCCGAAAACCTGAATCGTATGCCAACCTGCCCTGAAAGGGGCGGGGATTCTTAAGGGGAGAGGGATGGGGAACGAAATTGTGCCCCGAATCACTTTTGGGGCGGGGACGGGTTTTGGTTCCCCGCCCCGAATCCCGGTTTTTAGATTTTTAAGTTATTTAAATTTTGAAAAAAAAAAATAGTTAGAAATGTAATGCTAAAATTCGAACCCCTATCCAACTGGACTTCAATCCAAACTTTCCCCACTTGCGCCACAGTCCTTGTTACTGATCCGTTTGCAATATAATTTTAATCATAATTACGTAAAACTAAGCTGAATAAAAAATAAATAAATATAAATAGCAAATCACGGTAAAGCAGCCCACTGTAATATCACATTCTTCACTCTTCATAAAGACACAACACAAACCCTAATATCACATTCACTCTCCTTTCCCGACTCCCAAGCCGCCGTAAAAGAGCCGCAGCCACCCCCTACTGTTTCTTCCATCTGCGAAATTCCGGCTACTTCTTCTCCCGTCGCCGTGATGACCTCAGTCGCCTGCTACTGTTTCTTCCATTGGCCACAACTTCTTCGCCGGCCACCACTTCTCCTCTCGCCGTGATGACAGCAGCCCCAATTGCATGTGTTGAGTCCTGGACGAACAGAAAACGAGTAGATCCGTTATTAGATTTTACTGCTGCTATTTTTTTTTTTTTTTTTGAAATTGCTGCTGCTATTTATTACTTTGCTTTGTTGATTTACCAATTATGCAAGGGATGTATGATTATAAGTTATTCGGTGCTTTTTCATTGGTTGAGATTTTCGCTTGCAAAAATTTAAATTGCTGAATGTGTAATGCCTCTGGGTTTCTTGAATGCCATTTTTCCGAATTAATTATTAGTTCAAATGTGTATTTTCTTCTATGAAATAGTAGCTTTTTAGCTTTTGTTGGTGAACTGTCTCAATTTTATCTTATTATATTAGGTTATGAATGTGTGTCTTCTACAGGGTTTTAAAAAAAAAAAAAAACTATCCGGGCAGTCATCGGGGATTTTCCTATCCCCGCCCCGCCTTGCCCCGATTCACTCGGGGATCGGGGCGGGGACGGGCAACCTCGTCCCACCCGGTTGCCATCCCTACCTAGTAGCAGCAGCCTCCCAACTATAATATTCATCAATTTTATTTCTCTCTCTCCAAACGCTTCATCATCTTCTTCCTCATTATTGTACAAAAAATATAATGAATTCTTAGCGCAAATAAAGCACAACACAAGTACGATCTAGAACTTTTAGCCAAGTGAAGGAGGGATGATGAAGCAGATGACGGAAACCAAAGGCAGCTGGCGAGCAAAGTGGGTGTTGAAGGTGAATCAAGAGACGGTGGTTGACAGATAACAAATTCACAATTAGCGGCGATAGGGGTAGCGGCAACTTTTAATGGTGAAGATTAGAGATTCCACCTTTGTAAGTGTTTGGGATTGAAAGTTTGAAGAAAAAGGAATTTAAATCCCCTCAACGGACTTACCACGTATACTTTTTTTTTGTCTTTTTTTTGCTTTTTTGTTTTTTTTGGGCAAATTGTCGTATGTATATATATGAGAAAAATTAAAAAAAAAAAATTGGATTGACATTCGGGACGGGTTAATCGGTTCAAACCGATTGAGTTCAGACTTGGGCCGGTTTAGTCGGTTTTACTCGGATTGGACCGTCCAACCCGAGTACCGACGCATCTTGTGCTGGGTTGACTAATTTACACCGAAACTGAACCCGCAGGTGAAAAGATCCGATTTGACCCAACTCGAAGCAAGTCGGCGGGGTAGAGTTTACCGGGTCGGCGGGTTGGATGCCCAGGCCCAGATCTCATAATATGTCTGGACTGGTTAATATCTTGCAGTTTGGGTTAGGTGTGGGAATCTTCAATTTTTTATGACAGAATCAGGGAGTTTGGTTGTAACCACCAACTACCCCCATGTCAAAATTCTCTTTGATATTTCAAAATTTCCCAATGGGGATGCCATGGGTTGGTGCTACAGCCCTGGATGGGAGCTTGAAGCCTGCCTTCCCAATCGTGCAATGCTGGGAAAGAGAAGTTCCAACTTGAGTCTTGTCGTTCGGTTTACAGGTTGGACATCACCCAAGCCAAAGAAAATTGATTAAGCTGAGTCAGTTTAACCTAATCCGATCTTGAAAAACACGGTTTCACTTCAAAATTCAAATACAGATACCGAAAACACAATACATTTGAAGCTTTGCACTTTCAAAATTCAGCATATTTGAAGATTCAAATACAGATACCGAAAACACAATACATTTGAAGCTTTGCACTTTCAAAATTCAGCATATTTGAAGCTTCCCACTTTCAAAATTCAAATACAGATGCACGATTTCATGACTTCCCTATTCCAAGTCAAAACATCTCCTAAAGAAAACATTTTACCCCTTAAAGGCTTCAACTTTGAAGTGTGAGGAACAACTGCATATAATAAATTTATAACATATTTCAAGCCTCCCACCTTCCGTCGTTTGGATTCCAGTTGTCACTAGGACCTCTTCGCTCTACTTTGCATGTTGTTGCACACCGCCGAAGATAACTTCCATAAGATTGATGAGGCTGGTCCGGAATCCATTGAAGAAATTGTATCAAGAGGCTCTCTCAGATGTGTTCAGAAACTCCCATGACTATGCAAGGCTTGATTTGTCGCTCCTAGATAGCTTCGGAAATAATCCAGTGGATGTTCTCAGCTATGACTTCTTCGCTGAAGATTGCATTCATATTTTCACTCCAGAAGAGAGGAACTTTATAAATTAAGATTTTATTGACATGTGGAATGCGAATCCTCATATCACTAGTGATATGCGAAAAGAAGAAATCTTGGCAAACCATGTGATTAATGGACGACTTGTTGAAGAAGAAAAATGCAAATTTCGCTCGGTCTGTGTCAAACGATGGAAGAATAAAAGTGAGACTACTCCGGCGACCATCTGATTCACGGGAATAAGAGTTCTGCCATGATTTTGGATTTGCAGAGGTTGGCTCTCCAGGCTTTTCAGGCGTTTGATCTTTTGTGCCTTGCTCGTTTCAGGGGTTTCTGTTCTGATTCTGGGGTTCTCTTGAGAGCTTTCTTTGTTGGACTTCCCGGTGCTAGCTCGGTCCTTGATGATTGTGGTCTTTTTTTTTCTGCGTTTTGCTCTGGTTGTTTCATTCTCTTGTATTTTTCCTTTGGGAAATTTTTGCATTTCGTCCCCAACCTTTGCCAATTTTAATAATTTCGTTCTCAACTTTTTTTTTGAAGCATATAGGTCAACTTTTGCCAAAAGTAACAATTTCATCCTCAACCTCTTTTTGAAGCATATAGGTGCCCAACCTTTCAAAAATAAACACAAAAGGTCCCTATAAACAATCTTTATCCATTTTCATATTTACAAACTGACCATTTTGCTCTTGTATGAAATAAAAGAAAATTAATAGAAGATATGTTTGTTTTGTCTGGTTAGTTACTCTTGACTTCCATTTAGTACAACCACAATTTCCTTTACTATTTTTTTGGAGTAGAGCAAGATAAGGCCTCTATTTAAGTTATTTTTAACAATAATAAAAAGAGATTTATTTCTTATTTTTTGCTATATGAGAATGAAAAATTTAAAATGTATTTTTCTCATTCACCCACTTCATTCACCCACTTAAGACTGTAATATTGGTTTCTTACACATTAGTTTTTTAACGCGGAGTGCGTCTTTGCTATATACGTGTGAGTCTGGTGCGTATTCTAGTAAGATAATGGAACTGTATTTAACACAAGCTATATATACATATTAATTAATGTATTATATTTTTTATTCACTTCTCTACCACCACCACTACTCTTATAATTTCTTTAGTCAATGAAATATCTGAAATTTAAACTTAAATAAGCAATGATAATTGAGATATAATTGATACTCAAGTTATAAAAATTAAAACGATTAAAAATGTATGAATTTGTTTATGAAAAATTGAAGATTTAAATTATTGATAAATTTGAAAAGGGAGGACACATTTTGTTTACGCTACAATCCTTCTCATTCTAAATTTTTTCGTCCTCATATAGCTAAAAATGAGAGAGAAATCTCTTTTTATTATTGTTAAAGATAACTTAAGTAAGGTCTTATCCTAGTCCACTTTTAAAAAATATAGTAAAGGAAATGGTGATTATACTAAGTGGAAGTCAGGAGTAACTTATCAGAGAAATCAAACATATTTTGTATTAATTTTCTTTTATTTTATACAAGGGTAAAATGGTCATTTTATAAATATGAAAATGGATAAAAATTGTTCATAGGGACCTTTTGTGTTTGTTTTTGAAAGGTTGGGGACCTATATGCTTCAAAAAAAGGTTAGAGATGAAATTGTTACTTTTGACAAAGGTTGGGGACCTATATGCTTCAAAAAAAGGTTGGGGACGAAATTGTTAAAATTGGAAAAGATTGGGGACGAAATGTAAAAATTTCCCTTAATCCTTTTGCTGCTGTTATTTTTCTTTTCTGTGCGTTAGGGATGCCCTTCCCCTTTGGCTTCTTGTTCTTTGTTTTTGATTATTTATGAAAACAAAAGTTTCTCGGCCCAAAAAAAAAAAAAAAAAAAAGAAGATGACTTCCATAAAAGGTTTTACATCTTTTTCATTTTGTTACATCTTTCTTCTAAAAATAAATCAAATAAATTAAATGTAATTTAATCTAGAAAGTTAAGTTATGATTCTATTAAATTTAATAAATTTAGAAAAATGATAAAGGAAAAGCGTGTTCCTGGGAAAAATAAAATAAAATAAAATTGTTAGGTATTTTAAATTAAAAAAGAAATTTCAATTTATAATGTCGAATTGTTCAAATTTTGACGTTGAGAAAAGTTATGGTTATACATAAATAACATGACTCAAATATAAGGTCTCTTGAAGCTAAAATGAAATTTTATATTATAGGATCTAATTGTTTAAAGGGTTAATTACACAAATCATCCCCTACTTTTGGGTTAAGAACCGGTTTCGTCCTCAACTTTTTTTTACACGCCACAGCTCTCAACTTTTGTTAAATACACATAAATCGTCCTTTTTTTTCCATTATTCCATAAAATTTTTAGCAAAATGACGATTATACCATTTAAACTTTTTAAATTTTTTAAAAATAGGTTTAAAATAACAAAAAAATTGAAAAAAAAAACACCCAACCTCCCTAAGGTCGGCTGCCGAAAATGTTACAATTCCGGTAGCCGGCCATTCCGCCTCCAGAATGACCGTATTCCGACAGCAATTTTATGTCGTGATTGATACATATCACATGACATAATATATTGCTATATACATGATATTAAATCACTTTTATCTAGCGTGAATTCGTTTTGTCTTACCGAGATTTGCGGTGCGATAGGACCGGCCCCTCCTTGGCCTGCCTTAGACACGTGTGCATTTAATGTAATTGGGACACCTCTAATTATTATATCACCGCTGGTCCCTACTCTCTGTGCTATAAAAAATGTCAAAAAGTCAAATCGGAAATGCGACCCAAGCATGCAGTCCATAATAATCAATTTGTACAGTAGAGGCAAATAATTAATAAAGTTGTAGAGAGACTGTGGCCTAAAAAATGAGGTCCAGTGAATGAATAATATGATAACCCAAAAGCATAATGTGCTCCATTTTCTAATTGCATCATTACCGTCAAAGATGCGGCAGACAAAAATCCCTGTTAACTCCTTTAGGCTTTTACTTTATTTTATTTTTTGGTTCACAAGGCTTTTACTTTATTTTTGTTATTTGTATTAACTAATAAACATTTTTCATTTGGTTATATTTTAAAGGGTTAATTTCACAAAAAGTCCTCAATCTTTGAGTTTAAAATCAGATAGGTCTTTAACTTTTTTTTCGCTCTCCTGAGTCCCCAACCTTTCATATATGCGTACAATAGGTTCCTCTTGTCACTATTCCCTCAAATTTTCATAGAAAATAACGATTATACCCTTTAACCTTTTAATTTTAAAAATAAAACATTTAAAAATATTAAAAAAATTAAAAAAACCACCCACCCACCCCTCCCCTCCCCTCCCCTCCCAAAAAGGCCGTCAGAAATGGTTGCCGGAATCATTTTCGACTGCCAAAAATCTGCCAGAAATTGGATCCCCATCTGAGCAGCAAAATGAGGGGATCCACCCCCATATCTGCTGCCGCTTCTGGTAGCTTTTTGGTCACCGAAAATAGCTCCGGCAGTCATTTTCAGCAGCCCTTTTGGGAGGGGTGGGATGGGTGTTTTTATTTTTTATTTTTTTATCATTTTTAATATTTTTAAATATTTTATTTTTAAAATTAAAAGGCTAAAGGGTATAGTCGTTATTTTCTATGAAAAGTTGAGGAAATAGTGACAAGAGGGACCTATTGTGAGTATTTATGAAATATTGGGGACCTAGGAGAGTGAAAAAAGTGGAGGACCTATCAGATTCTAAACTCAAAAGTTGGGGACCTTTTGTGAAATTAACCCTATTTTTAATCAATAACTTGACTTTGACTCCAAAATGTGGACACAACTTAGACACAGAAACATGTGGACAATGTAATTACTATTTAATCTAAAAGCTGAAAAATAACATCATGTTTTTTGTGTCAATTTGTATTATATAACTCTAGTGCCAAAAGTAAACAGACGAGCCTACGCTAAATTGAATAGAAGTTCTCCTTTGTTTTTATAATAAAAAATATAAATTTAACTTCTTTTTTTTTAATTATATTTTTTTTCTCCTTATTTTTATTTTTAAAAAAAACCAAAAAAGGAAAACGAACCATCCCATTTTTTCAATCATGGTTAAACCAACAAAATCTGAGTAGCAAAGCAAAGTGTTATCAAAGGTGGTTCGAATTAGTACAGTAGTTAAACACTCAAGTTCCCGAAGAGAAGACTCACGTGTGAACCACATCCATCCTTCCCTGATTTTCATCTCTACTTATATCACCTCTTATTTTTTTATTAAAAAAAAGAAAAAAGGAAAACCCAAAAATACCAAAATAAATTTTTTTACCCTTAGACTTTTTAAATTCAAATTTCCAACCTTAATTCTGTCACAACTCACAAAACAACCTCATTCGTTTCATAATCACATCTTCATTACACTCGTCTCCGTCACGAAGAAAAAAACTCTAGATTAGTGTTAAGATATGTGAATTTGTCTTTTTTCATAGGGTTTTACTAGTTTCTATATTGGCAATTTCTATACAAGCGATGTGGTGAGTACAATACACACTATTGTTTACCTTTTATTTGAAAATACTGTGAGCCTAAGGTAAAAGTATAAATTTGGAATATAAATAAAGCAAACTCTAGTGTTTAATTGTTAATCCAGTTACATTATTGTCCAATTATCAATTTCATTTAAGTGTATTTTATGCTTTTTGTCGTGTCTCAGCCTATTCGTCTTATCTTGTAGCCCTCTATTTTAATTCAATGAAATCAGTTTTCTTAAAAAAAAAAAAAGAAAAAAAATCTCTTTTTGTTAAATTTTTATACACCTTCTATTTCATAAATATGTTTCCTTTTCATTTTTCATATAAATTAAGAAAATATCACTTTTTTCGAGAAGAAAAATCATTTAATATTATTGAAAATGTATAATTTAATAATATATTTTTTGATTTATTTAATATTTTACTTTAGTTGTTCTTTGTTGTTAATTATTATACATAATAAATGAGGATATATTAAAAAATTAAAAAAATTAACTTAAAAAAGAGAAATTTAATTTAAGACAAATAAAAAAATGAAGAATATTTTTTTAACACGGAGGAGGGTGTATTGTTTTCATCCATTTAAGTTTATTTTTTCACCGTTTAGAGTCATATCATATTCCAACAACTCGCCGTCCTTGTATTTAAATTCACATTTTCACGTGTCTTCATTTCACATTATTGTCTAGAATGGCAGCAGATTTCTCTAAGTCAGTTGAGCTTGGTCTCAAGCTCTCAAAGCGGATATATTACGGAAAAGACGCGACACTTTCGGCCCCGCCGCGACCAGTGGTGGCAGAGAGCAAGTCCGGAGTAGCAGAGAGTTATTTTCCGACGGCGTTGATGGTTTATGCCGAGATAATGGAGCCGGCGGTGGTGGACAATCCTTACATTCCGAGCTACCAGCCGTACGTACACGGGCGGTGTGACCCGCCGGCGTTGATTCCGTTGCATATGCATGGAGTGACCATGGAGGTGGATTGTTGTTTGGACACAGCTTTTGTTACCGTTAGTAGCGCGTGGCGTGTACACTGTGTTTCTGCGAGTGAAAGCTGCGACTGCCGCATCGCTGTACCAATGGGGGAAGAGGTCAGCAATACCGAGCTGTTTCTTCTTCTTCTTAATTATTTTTTCATTATTATTACTTTGAATCTATGGCTGTTGAATTATAATATGCTAGTTTTCATTTTTAGCGCATTTTTAGTTTAAAGGGTCATTGCTTATTATTTTACTTTCTCATTATAATTTCGTTATATCTCAGAATCGTTGTTGCTCTATTGTTAGAGCGCTTCCAATGAGTAGTCAATGTTTTGGGTGGTGTAGAGAAGAGATAGAGAGAAGATGATTATTTTAATCAAATGTGAATGGAAAGATGTAGAGGAAAAAAATGAGAGGGGAAAAGCGAAAAAGAGGAAATGGATAGATAGAAATTTAAAAATAATAATAAAATAATAGTAGAGAAGATAGAGATGAAAGTGTATTTTTATACTTTACATGTGACCCGAGAAAAAAAAAAGTAAGAAAAAAATTGTGTAAATAAGAAAAAAATAAATAAAAGAAATACAAAATTGGAAAAAAATAGGAAACATATAAATCTGTAAAAAAATTGTGTGTCTCTCTTTCTTCATGGATAATGGGCCAATGATTTTGAGTATTGGAGATACTCTTAACCTCGTCAGTAAGAAATGTCTATGGCGCTGAATCATAGGGGACCATGCTAACCTTTGGTGGGGGCAATAGGAACTTGGAAAAATTGCTGAATTTATGTATGTATTTGAAGATAGAATTGCTGAAATCATAAATGACGATAGACCGAGACTTACCTCTCTACCAAGGGTTTCCCTGCATATCTCTAAATTAGAGCTCCATTTCACCTTTTATAATGCAGTAGTCTATGTTGCTCTCTTCATTTTTAAAGTAGAGTGTCAGACAAACAGATATATGAGATAAGGAATACAATCTATATATCTATATATATTAATTAAGAGAATTAAGTCTCAGTAGTTTTTATATTGTGATTTTCTCACTTTTTTTATTTGGTAAATCTTATGGTAATTATTATTTTATTTTATTTTTTAACAAAAACTTTTGTAAAAGTATTCATAGAAGATTTGAACATGTGATAATTAAGTTTTAACACCCAAGCATTAACCACTCTGCCCTTTTTTTATTAGGCTTTTTTACTAATAAATTAAAATATTAGATCTGAAATATCAATTCTAAAACAAACTCTAATTCCTCTTAATTCGTTCATTCACCATCTCCGCCATATGTGTTGGTGAGTTTAATATTATTTGAATTATTTTTTGGCTGCATTTTATATTTTTTTAGTTTTATTAAGATTTTTCAAAATGTGACGGGTAAGGGGTATTTTTTACCTATCCAATCCAAACCACCTTGCCCCGTACATGATTCAAATGGGTATGGGGCATGTATGGAGTGAGGGTGGTAGAAACGAGGTGGGGGTACACAGGAGGCTATCCTACCATAACCCGACACATTGTCATTCTTACTGTTAGAATTTCTTTTATTTTAAAATTAATTAAAATGTGATGTCTAACATATCTCTTTTTTTGCCCCCCCAATTTTTTGATTATTTAAATTTGAAAATTTATTCTCTTATTGTGAGAGAAACGTTGCTTCTTTCCTCAAACATCTCTATATCTGACATCATTTCAATTGAACCGTATGATACCTGAAAATTTAGATTTAGTGTAAAATATGATGTCTTGGGTTGGTGATGATTTAATAAGTTAAATGAAATATAACGTATAGCACATTTTTTTATTTGAATTCTTATCACATTTCATCTTTCCAAAAACTATACGTAAAAATGTTTACAACAAATATTTTTAATACTTATAATATATTGTTCAAATCATGTTTTGTCTTTCATGATGTATTATTTGAGTTGTAATATCTTATTTTTTTGGCTAACTATAGAAATGACAAATTTAAATTTGATAATATTATACATTTATTATTGAACTTACGCTTTATAATGCATTGATTGATAGTAATAGATTTTTCTCATTATTATATATGTACGAGAGATTAGATGTGAGAATATAGATTGTCTTCTGAACAATCTTAAACTTCACTGTTACTATCAATTGATCTTATTGATTCCACTAATGTATACTTGTATTTCTATATTTTCTACGGGTGTGCAAATGTTGCAAATTTATTATACAACTATTTAATGATATATTTTAATAAGTTGTTCTACCTGTGCAAAGAACAGGTGGTTTAACTAGTTCTTTTTGAATTCTTTAAATTAAAAGAAGGGCTTTTATATTATTCAAATCTTAAGATCCTTTACAAACTATAAATGCATCTAAGATCATCAAAATATAGATTTCTAAAGTAAATTTTAAATAAACTTTACAAACGGAAGAGCACCTTCCGTCTCATAAAAATAGTCCACTATCACATTTGCACATTGATTAAAAAATTCGTATTAATATTCTTGGAAATGTGGAACTTAAAAATATTTTTCCTAATATACCCCTTTATTTAATTATTATTCCACTTTCATAGTTCTTATTTGTTGATATCAATGCACAATAAATAAGGGCACATAAGAAATTTAAGAGACTTATTAATGAAAGTGGACTATAATATAAGACAAATAAAAAAGGAAACTGAGACTATTTTCACAAGACAGATGGAGTATTTTTTTAGTCTGAAATATAAGTCTATGTAATTCTAAAACTACATATCACAAAATGCTAACAATACTGCTGTTGAAATCATAAAAGTGCTAGATTATAATATTGCTAAAAATGCTGTAATAGAAGTCTGAAAACTAAAATCTATATCATGTAATTTTAAATATATTGTTAAATGAGTTCTCAAAACTAAAATCTGAATAGCTACTGATATGGTGAAAATTCACACTAAGAGTAGCGCTGAGCAATAAAATGTGTAGAATAATCTCAATGCACACGATGACCTATTCAAAAACTGAGCTTATAAAATAACTGGTTATAAGCGCATGCACAGTAAGCCCCAAAGGCTAACACTATCATACATGGTCCAAAGCCTATGTGTGCATGATGATGGGTCATAAAAAACCTTTACATAGTTGGTCGTACACTGCAGAATGGATCACATTAGTGCACGGCAGGTAAGCAGTGATGTTGGTCATACACTGTGGAATGAATCACACAGGTGTAGAACAGGTAATATAACTGAAGGTAGTCATACACCATGGAACATATTACGCTGGTGTAGAGTGGGTAACAATCACATGGGTACTTTAGTGGTTTTGAAAGTTTCCAATGCCCCTTGTTTTGAATAAGAAATATAAACTCACTTAATTCCTCAGAGCCAAAATCACTTGTTCGTAATAATTCTTAATCTCCCGGGTGTTATCCACATTGTACTTATCAATTCTGCTCATTAATTAATATCTTGATATAGTGTCTCCATCACCAGATGACATTTATATATCAAATCATCTATCCAATGATAATCCTCAAAATACATCATGCTATCATATCGTATTATGCCTAATCATACATTATCAAGTAAAATCAACCACATAAATAAAATTCCTATGAAATTTTGCTGTCAAAATTCACTTAATGCCAATCATTTAATTTAGTCCCTGTTGATTTTTATTCTAACTTATCCTTATACCTTGTCTCAAATGTGTTCATATAGATCGAGTAATTAAAATCAACAACATAATAAATCTCAATTCAATTCTTACTCACTTTTACATCATTATAGCCCAACCATATTAAAGCTTGATCTTATGCATATAAGATATCCATTTCTTGTAGTCGTCCTTCACTACACTCCCCAACTAACAAATTATCATGATTTCATGAATTTAAAGCCTTAATAGTTAACATCACTTTATTTACAAAAACACCAGCCTTGATATTCTTTTCTTAAACCCACATGTACATCATAAAACTTCATAATAACTTCAATAATAATAATAACAACAACTTCAATAGTAATGTCTCACAAAGATAGTCTAGTATACTATTTTTATTTGTCCCAAAAAGATAATTTACTTACCATACTAAATATGTTTTTAATTTTTCTTTTTCATATATGCCCCTAATTAATATATTTATTATTACTCTACATCAACTACCTATGCATTGAAAGTATTTTCATATAATTAGTGAAATATAAGAGTATAGATGGAAAAATACAAGTAAAATAGTTTTGTGGTGTTTGATTGACATTTTTTTTCTAAGCAAAATATTTTCAATCTTTTAGTCACTTGACCACATTTTATTTGAAAACAAGGAAAATAGTTTCCCATATGGGTGTAGGTTTTTTGTTTTCTAGGTAATTTACATTTTTCTCGGTAATTTCACTTTTAATCAAACACTTTGCAATTTGTTTTCAATCGAATTCAATTACCGGTAATTCAATTCGCAAGAAAATATTTTCTTTCCAAGTAAATTCCATGCTTATTTCAACTATAGTAACTATTATTTCTTAATATGTGTGAAAATAACTAATAAACTATATAAGAAGAATGGAGTATTTCAAATTCTATATCCTTTAACACAAACTAAACCAAAACGGGGCTCAATATATTTAACTTGGATAAATCTTTAAATCAACACAAATACTTAAAACCCTAGCATCTTAAACAATGTCCATACTTCATGAATGTTGAATATATAATTAACCTCATATAAACCATCATTTTCGTTTTGATATTGCTCATATTTAATACATATAGCAAAACCCCTAAATTTAACATAATGTTGGGCAACTAAAATTTCCACTTACCTCTTAAAATTAATACAGAATGGTAAAACCTAAGCTCAATCAAAACTCCTCTATGAATTCTAGTCGGATCTCTTCCTTTTGCCTTCTTTTTCTTTTTCTTTTTTTGTTCTTCTTCTTATCTGTTTTCTCTCTCCCCGACATCTCTCCGTCTCGGATGATTGTCACCCCTAGAACTTTAAGATGTTTTGTTTTAATTTCCATAATTGCACTAAAGTCCTAATCTTTGTAGTATACTTTCATTTAAATACCTAACTTCTTTCATATTTCATTTTTGTCCCAAATGTATTTAGTCACTTAAAAGATTTCCCAAAATATTAAAATATTACATTTTAGTCCAACTTTGACCTTGATTTGATGATTCCACCTTTGACTTTTATAGGTAAAAATTGGATTTTGAAAATAGGAAAACGGGTCGTTACAACATATGTTGTTATGTAATCAATTTGTTATTACAGCTTCCTACATCCATTGAATCCAACCCAACCCTACATGCTGAAAGAGGAAATAATTTCTTATATTCCATTGATCATCTTTGAAGGATATATATAGTATAACAATGCAGGATTGCAAGGAAGAAATAATTCAATGCAGGGAAAATTAAATCCTTACCAAACTATTCCAGGCAATGCTTGGAAAGCAAGAATACTTGGAAAACAAAAATACATAAATAAGCAAAAGATACTTCTAAATAATGCTAGAATATGTACACAACTATGTTACAGTAGATATCGTCATGTTTAACATTGGATGGTAACACGTTATTTACATCCTTAACAAGCCCAACAAGATGGACGATCCATCAGAGACTCCAATTGTGGACCGGAGTAAAAGAAATTTTGTAGAGGAAATGGGTTTGGTTAAAATATCGATAAGTTGATCTTGAGTGGAAATATAAGAGACACATAAATATCTACTTGCAACATCATTTCTAATAAAATTATAGTCAATAGCCACATGTTTCATATGAGAATGAAAAATAGGGTTATGAGATTAGTAAGTTGCCCCCAAGTTATCACAATAAAGAATAGCAGAAGAGGAAAGAGAAACTCTAAACTCTTTAGAACTCAAGGATACAGAGGTACGAGCCTATAGAACAGATCCTGTTCACGTAAGGTCGTAAGAGAAACTCTAAACTCAGCAAGAAGATTAGTGATCTAAAGAACCTCTGCAAAACACGATGTAAGAGCACGATATTCCTCTTTAGTGGAAGATATAGGGGACCAACCAAGATAAATTAGATAAGTGGACGTGGACGAGCGATCATCAAGATTGCCCACCCAATCAAAGTCTGAAAAAGCAGATGATTGCAGAGAAGAAGACTTACAAAGTAGTAAGCTATGATGTAGCGTGTGTTTAAGATACCTAAGAACTCGTTTGACCGCAGTCCAGTAAGATCAGAGGGGTGACTCATAAACTCTGATAATTTGTCAACAACAAAACTAATGTCTCGCCGAGTAAGGGATATATTGAAGCGCACCAATTACCTGTCGATACTGAGTGGCATCACACAAGGGAGACCCATCTACAAGCCGAAGAGAGTGAAAACTTGACATAGGAGTAGAGATTGGTTCAGCCTCAGTCATGTGAACCCTATCGACGAGATCAACAATGTATTTGTGTTGATTGAGAAAAAGAAATGAAGGAGAACGGAGAACCGCAACATCTAGAAAGTAACTATGGAAACCTAGATTCTTAACCTAAAAGCGAGAGGAAAGAGCTTCAAGGAAAGCAAATGTGGCAGAAGGAGTATTTCCAGTGACCAAGAGATCATCTACATAAACCAAAAACTAGATGACAACATTGGACCGGAAGAAGAGAAAGAGAGATGAGTCACTGTTGGAAGAGAGAAAGCCATAACGAAGAAGGAATTGTTTTAATTCAGTATACCAAGCACGAGGTGCCTGCTTCAGGCCATAGATGGCCTTACGTAGACGACACACATGTTTGGGGTGTGAGAATCCAAGAACTGCGGAGGTTGGAACATATAGACATCTTTATGTAAGGTGCCATGAAGAAAGACGTTACTAACATCAAGATGATGTCTCTGCCAATTCGAATTGAGAGCAAGAGATAGAAAGATTTGTATAATAGTTGGTTTAACTACGAGACTGAAGTTATCATGATAATCAATTTCAAGGCGTTGATAGAATCACTTAGCCACTAAACGAGCTTTGTAGTGGGAAATGGTTCCATCGGGATTGCGCTTAACACAAAAAACCCACTTGTACCCAACAGGATTGAGCATGAGAAGGGAGATGAACAAGTTTCCCATGTGTGGTTTGAAAGAAGAGCATTTAGTTCCTCAGCCATGGCTTGACGCCATTGAGTATCTTTAATTGCTTAGGATACACATTTAGGTTAAATGGAAGAAGGAAGATGACGTTTGGGAACTGTAAGATGAATGTCTTTGGGGCAAAAGATATTATTCTTTGCCCATGTAATCATAGGATGAGTATTTAGAGGTTTAGGAGGAGGAGATGGAGAGAAAGAAGATGGTGAAGATGAGTGCTCAGGGATGTGTGTGAGAGGAATTGAAGGTGCCACAGATGAATCAACCATGGCAGAAGATGAGGCTACAATTGCATGAAGTGTAAGTTGATCCTGTCGCTTCCAAAGAATGTAAGCAGGGTTGATTTGTTTGATGTTGTTTTTAGCGAAAACTCCAGAGGAATCACCTGAGAGCCATCAGGAAAACCCATTAGATTGAGACCATAAAAAAGTGACGTAAACTGTAACTTCCAAGATAAATAGATTGTTGAGGTAAGTGGCAGCGTTAATTTGAATAAAGGATGGATTGATGACTTCAATGGATGATTGTAAGAGAGTAGAAGTAGTGGATAAGGGGGTATTAATATCATTAGTATTGGTGGAGGAAGTATTATCAAACATGGTGAATGAACGATGAAGGTTGGGGAAAAATTGGACAGAGAGGTCGAGGGGGATTCTGCCATGATTGAAGTCAGTCGAGGGGGGCAGGGCTACTGGCTGAGGAAGGGCTAGGGGGCAGGGCTGCTGGCCGAGGAAGGGCTGTTGGAGAAGGGAATAAGGCTGCTGGCCGAGGGGAAGGAATGGACACTGGAAGGAAAGGAGGGGAGAAAAAAACTCGTTAAAGGTTTGGGAGCAATGATACCATAAAGGATGAAATAATTTCTTGTATTCCATTGACCATCTCTGAAGGATATACATAGTACAACAATGAAGGATTACAAGGAAAGAAATAATTCAATACAGGGAAAATTGAATCCTTACTAAACTAATCTATATAATGCTTGGAAAACAAGAGTACATAAATAAGGAATACATAAATAAGCAAAAGATACTTCTTAATAATGCTAGAATATGTACACAACTATGTTATAGTGGATCCCTCATATTGAACGTTTGTTGACGTCTTACCAGACCCGGTAGCGTTACCTTTAACATTGGATGGTAACACGTTATTTACATCCTTAACACATGCCATCCTTTACATACTTCTTTAAAGGATTTTTTTTTTTTGTTTAAATTCTTAACATCTTGTATGCATGGTCTACAGTTTAATTCTCTAAATTTGTGCACTCCTTCCCCAAACCCCCTTCCATCAATGGCGGAGCCAGGCGTTTTTAGAGGGGTGTGTTGGAGGAGTGAACTGTATAATAAACACGGTTAAATCTTTTATATATATAAATTTTTTTAATTTTTTACAAGGAAAAAAAAATTTCTCCAAATTTGATGGGGGCCCAGGCATACCATGGCCCCCCTCTCCTTCCGCCAGTGCCTTTCCTAGTGCGTCAAATGCATAGAAATAGATATTTATAATTTTATAACATGTTTTACTCCTACAAGTTGCCAAGTTCTATATTCCATTTTTCATTTATTTCTTAGGTTGTATTTAAACCTTTCAATTCTCTTTAGTTTAGGAGTGATGGTGTAGTTAGCTAGAGAGAAAAGATAACAATGTGATAAAAATTAATTAGGGTGGTTTTATTTCACTCATTTCCTACAATGTGATAACTGAATTCTATAAATTCAGTCATGATAAGTAGTTTTTATTTAAACCTCGATATTTCTCATTTTTATACAGTGTTATTTGGCTAACAGGGTTCAATTCTAGGTGTAGAAGTTGAAACTCCTTTGAAGTCATATAGTACCCAAGTTATTACCTTTGAAGATACGAAGGATGCAGAGAAATTAGCCAATGCTAAAGATGGATTCGTGATAAAAGGCCAGACATACACATTAAAGATTTCCCAGGTAATGATCATGGTGTAAGATTTTTACTTGCTCCCTCTGTCCGCAAAGATAGGCTCATTTATATTTTCACAGATTAAGAAATTTAATCAATGTAATCAGGAAGGTAAATATTTCGTATTTCATAGATGATTCCTATTTATTATCATTTATTTTGGATGTTATAACAATGTATATTAGATAAGGGTATATGTCAAAAGGAAAAGTAAATAAATACAATTTCAATAAAGTAAGATATAGTTTGGGATGGATAGGAAAAGAAAATGAGCCTATCTTTATGGGATAGACGGAATACTTTTTCGAATTTTTGTTTCTTCTCATTGTTCTATAAACTGATAGTTATTGCATTTTTGGATTTTTTTCCCTTCAAGGTTGATGGAGGATCTGTTCTATCAATCATAATTCGTTGGTCCCAGAAGTTGCTGTATCAAGATGATCAATACAGCCTCAATGTGCCATTTACTTTTCCATCATATGTTGTTCCCACTGGGAAGAAGGTTAGCGGAAAGGAAAAGATCTCACTAAATGTGAGTTCTGGTTCTAGAACCGAAGTCTTATGTAAAAGTTGTAGTCATCCTTTGAAGGTACTCACACCTACTCATTTACAGTTCATGAAGATGATTTCTAGGAAGTTACTAAAACGATCATGACCATTATGCATTTTCCTTTTCAAATACTAGGAAATAGAACGTCTGGTGGGGAAAGTAGGATTTTCTTATGAGAGAGAAGTTCGGACATGGTCCATGACTGACTTCAATTTTTCATATGCTGTAAGATCTTTACTTTTAGTTCCATTTATTTTACATACTGATTCTCTACCTTTCTACTGGCTTAAAACAAATCATCTGGTTGGGTCATCATATGTCGATCATTAAATATGAATACAGTTTTTTGGGGATATAATTGCTTTAATGTATTACACAAGTATGACTGGATCTTGTATTTCCTCATCAGGTTTCTTCAAGTGATATATTTGGTGGGGTGCTCTTGCAGTCACCATCTATTCACGATAATGATCAAAGAGAGATGTTTTGCTTTTATCTTTACCCAGGGAATAGCATCCGTATGAAGGTTGGTTAACCCTTGGCCTTATCTATACTCATAATCACAAATGTTAGTTTACATCTTGCCTTTTCGATCAAGCTGTTTAATCATAAATGTTGAATTGTTAAGACCACTTGATCTAAAAGTTTAAGTTGATATAGATTGGCTAATTTTATATTATTTATTATATTGTATCTTCAACAATAAATTATGAAAATGTTTAGCTGATTATGTCTTCTATTTTATACTGTTAAATTACAAGTCGTTCTATTCCAATTGTTTATTTGGGCTGGGAGAAAGAATCAAATTAGGCTGTCCAGATAACTGAATTTTATGCTTGAAAGCTGAAACTAAGTTCTTCTAGTTCATTTTCCTGAGCCCCTTTTCTTTTTGGAATCTGAAGCAAAGTTTAATAGCCCTATTTTAATAGCCCTATTACTAACTCCCATATGGAATATAATTCAGTAATATGAATCTGGGGAAAAAAAATTTAGCGTTTTATAGAACTTTCTCTTGCATGCTATGGCCCAAAAGTAATGTTAGTGTTTTATCTTTTGGTTATGCCTATACTTATCTGCAATGTTATTTTTACAGTGTTTCAGAAAGGAAGTCGTATATTTAGTTGATATAAGTGCAAGCATGCAAGGAGGTCCACTCGAGAATGCTAAAACTGCACTTTTGGCTGCCCTATCAAAGCTTAATCCACTAGATTATTTCAACATTATTGCTTTTAATGGAAGTTCTTCTTTATTTTCTTCATCAATGGTGCCAGCTTCAAAAGAGGCAATCAAAAATGCTTCTGAATGGATTAATCTTAATTTTGTAGCAGCTGGCGGCACAAACATTTTAACTCCCTTGGATCAGGTACAAATACTCGGAGTACGTGAAAATCTACCGGCCCATAAAATATTTAACTTTCACCACTGTTAACCATCTATTTCTATTGAGTAATGCTATTTATCACCACTGGATTACTTGCATGTGACATTATCCATTTAAATGCATCTTATCACTCCACATTTTATTGGCTCAATTACTTAATGCCACCAAATTTCCACATAAGATGGTGATCATAATCACTAGTAGTGATAGAAAGCATTATTCATTTCTATTTCAAGACAAATATTGGCGATACCAATCACATCTACATATTTCATTGTACCTAGATGTACTACATAAATATCTAATATCTAAAATTTCTATTTCCATATTTGGAAATAGAAATAAATGGTTAACATGGGCATTTATTCTTTAAGTTTTTGTATTTTGCTCATTTCCATCTTCACTCTTTTTATTTACAATTGGAAGACATTCACATTATATTTATTTTTTGTAAGCTATTTTGTTTTAGTTATTGCATACCTACCACTGAAGGTTATCATTGTGTATTCATTTTGATAGGCTTTTTCGTGATTAAAAAATGGAAAACTCTACTTGTACGAAATTTTCTTACAAAATTGTCTATACAAAATGATGTGGCATCGTCATGATAGTTGATTTCTAAGTGATGTAATGCGTGGGAAAACATGATGTTGCCAAGTATATGTGAAAGGAAATTGTGTAAGTTTTTTATGTAAGTATAGCACAACTCTTTAAAAAATTCAGAAGCGTTTAATCTACATCACAGTAAAGTCTAGTCTTCCTTTATCACAATCTTGCTTGATTCAGAAATTAGCTAAACATTGCATAGCACATATATCCAAAGGTCATATGGCATGGAGATCGGATCAATGTTATATATTTGAATTTTAGGCAATCAGGATGATGTCCAAAACTGGTGCTGTACTTTCCATCATTTTTCTCGTTACAGATGGAACTGTTGAAAATGAAAAAGATATTTGTCATGCCATGAAAAGTCGCCTTGTGAAGGAAGGCTTGACTAGTCCACGGATTTGCACATTTGGCATAGGTGAGGCTTTTTCCACATCTATCTAAAGTATTGTACGGCTCTACAAACTTTATTTCTCAACCATGTCGTTGTTTGTGACAAAGATTCCTCTTCTTCAAGCCCACTTATCATTATGAGATTTATTAACTAAAGTTTGGCCTTCTCACTGCCTTTCCCACTGAGTTTATTGGTCCCATTCCGGGTGCAGCTTAGATAAAAGTCTGAGAGACTATGCCAGTAAAATCATTGTTACTTTCTGAGACAATAGGAAAGTTTACTAAATAAGACAATAAGACTTTAGATATATGCGTTCGCTTTATGTAACACTTTCAATGTGCCATTTCCCCCCTTAGGTTGGTACTGCAATCATTACTTCTTGAAAATGCTTGCAGAAATTGGGAGGGGTTACTGTGATGCTGCATTTGATATAGGTTAGTTCACTGTTCATTTTGCACATATTATTTTTCTTTTCTTCTACATAATTCAAGAAATAACTTATGGCAGTCTATTTGAAGCCTTATTTGGTAATATTTTGACATCAGTTGATAGGACTTGTCACCGCACAAGTTTTCAAAACTGAACTATACACTTGTCTAGAAAAGGTTTTACTAGAGAAAAAGAAACTAAACTTGCAATGAAGTAGCTCGTCATGCTGATGGGACTGCTTTCATAATATGGAAATGCACTCATTGAAAGAGGATATTAACAAAAAGAAAGACCTAAGGGCATCATTAATTCATTTTTACCAATGGAGAGAGAATTTTATCTACCTAATTATTTTTAACGCACCTCTTTCCATAATTGGTGATTTTGGACTAAGCTTAACAGCTGTCCTTCATGGTATAAATTAGTACACTATTTATAGTTCCCCTAGGTTTCTATCTTTTGAATTCAGAGCTTTGCTTTGTCAATTGGAATGAGTTGCTTTATTCCAATTGATAAAATATAATTATCTCTGGTACCAGCTACATTATAAGAGCTTTAACTTATTCTCTCTGATTTTGTTGTTAATGCTTACATGGGCCAGATTTGATCAACTTGCGGATGGAAAGATTTTTTAACAATGTATCATCAGTCATACTTGCAGATATTACTATTGATGCTTTGGAACATCTGGATTCAGTTGAGGTAGGCAGAATTTGATCATTATCCATAACCCTCCAACCTCCGTCATACACCCAAAAGAATATTGATTAATGTACATACTTCCCTCTATTGTAAAATAATATTTGCAATTAGAAATTATCAGCGACTTATTATTCGAATTGCATGCTCTATTTTATCCGTTTGCTCATACATAATTCTACAGGTTTGCTGCTTATATGCATCTATACTATGATATTGAACTTTTGCTTGTATAGAATACATTATCATGGAATTACTGAAAAGGAAAACTAATATGAGCGATTTTGCTGCATCTGTTTTATTTGCTTCACGGTTACCTATATAATATATAATGTTTTATGGATGTTCCCGCAGTTATATTCAGTTCGTCTTCCAGACCTGTTATCTGGAAGTCCTTTATTTGTATCTGGAAGATACTGTGGGAACTTTCCGGACACAGTTAAAGTCAGAGGAACCTTGGCAGATTTGAGCAATCTTGTGGTCAATACTAAAGTGCTAAAAGCGGAGGACATTCCTATTGACAAAGTAATTTTCATTTCACTGTTATGATTTCTCGTCCGTTTACTTTGATTTGATGGTTTGGTAAACCTTCGGAAGCAAATAAACTGAGAAAGTATACCTGCATAGATTACTTTCTGAAATAGTTCCTGGAAGAAACTTTTACAGAGTTGACAGATGTCCCATAAGACGTATAGAACTTTTGATTTTGAGATTTTATCTTTTTTATTTGGATGTATGAATAAAAGTAAAAGAAAATCTCACATGATCAGGTATTTGCAAGAAGACAAATTGACATAATTACCGGTCATGCATGGTTGTCAGAAAGCAAACAACTAGAAGAGAAGGTATTTCCACACGTTCTCACCATGAAAAGTAACATCAGAGTTAGGTGCTTATAGGTCTTCATTTTAGAATTCACATCATTACAGCAATTTCTCTTGCTTGTTTTCCATATTCTGTTGACCTAAGTCTATTGTCAGTAATTTTCCTGAAGACGAGGCACTTAACAGGAGACATATTTTTCATGCTCCCATGAATCATGATGACCTAAGCTGTTCCTATGTTGTTAGGCTGCGAAAATGAGCATACGCACAACTGTCCGTTCAGAGTACACCAGCATGATTCTAATTGAAAATGATAAAAGGATGCAGCAATCTAAATCAAATGCAGTTGATGAGGTATGGCTTACCCACGCTTTTTTCCAAATAGATTTTTAAGCTCATCTAATGTAGTTGTCCTCACACCAGTTGGACAAAATGATATTTTAAGGAAAGGAAGTAAGGAACCATCAAGGGATAATACTTCCTACCTCAAATAAACATAAGAAACCGCCCAATACAGCTGCATGAAACTAATCCACTGAATACAGACTTATCCACTATCTAAACCACAGTGCAAACTGCCCATTAACACAAGAAACTAATCCCACGAGATACAAAACAAATCTAAAGGTAATAACCTAACAACATGGTAATTATCCAAACTATAATTAACTATACATATCATTTGGGTTGCTTCTCTTTTGTTGACTTATTGAGATGAGCCTCTCCCAGGTACACACACACACACACACACAAAAACTATATCTTTACAGCCTTATCCAAAGACTGACGAAATCTAATTTACATCTCTCTAAGAATCCCTAAAATTTCGGGCCAAGAAAATAATATCCTAACAACTTATTTGGTTGGATAAAAATTGACAAAGACAAAGAAATAAGGGACCAAATAAACTTAAACCCTTCTCAAGCTGGAGCACACTTGTGTAAATCCAAGCTTGTCTTTTAGCTAGTTAAATCTTGAAGTAGCAAGAGGTTTTGTGAGCAAGTCGGGTGTTTGATCTGCAACAGGGACATGGCCAACTTGAAGTATCTTTTCCAAGACCTTGTCTCTAACTGAGGTAAATGTGGTGCACCATGTAACTAACTCACCAGCTCTGCATTTTGTTGTGGCTGACCAACTTCCATCTGTTCAATATTACTACCCTCTGCAAAAAATTTCCAGCACTATAATTATCCACATTTTTAGAATTTTCATTGAATACTACATGTCTGGAGATAAATTTCTCCAGTTGGACTTAAGCACTTAAATCGTTTGTGTGAACTACTGTAACTTAATGACACATATATTTGATGGAGTGAAAACTGAATCTGTGAGATTGGAAGAGTTTGAGGTAGGGAAAGGAAGCACACCTAAATACTTTAAGCTTAGTGTAGAAAGCTTCCCACCAATAGGTAAGACGCATTTTGGCTTTAGCGAACAAGGTTAGACCAGTTCAGTTATATGCTTGTGCTTTCTTTCTGCTCTGCCATTCTGGGTTGAAGTCTATGGACAGGAAGTTCTCATTTCTATGCCATATGTTTGTCAGACGTGTGCTCTTCCGATCTCTTGAACTCTCATCGGGCACACTGAATAGTCTTGATTTTCTTTTCAAATATATTTCCACAAGGTTTTTGAATGCTACTATTGCCTCAGATTTTTGTTTTAAAGGGTATATCCAAGTGAACCTCCTATGATCATTAATAAATAGGATATGATATCTAAAGCCTAAGGTTGAAATTACTGGAGCAGGTCCTACAAGTCTGTGTGAATTAGATCTAGCGGAGAGCATGTGACTGAGAAATTTTAAAAGAAGTGCATGTGATTTTCCTAATTGGGTAGCATCACAAAACAACAGATTTTTATTGATGACAGAGGGCCGGTTACACGACTCTTAAGACCTTGGACATGACACTGGTGGCAGGATGACCTAGTCTCCTATGCCACTGATGCGGTTTAAACTCATTAGACAAAGTTGACTCGACGGTAAAGACAGAAATTGGAAACTTATTTGGTGGAGTAGGACTCAAAGATATTGGTTTGTGTTCTTGAATGTGTTACAGCCATCTTTACGCTTCCCTTGTAGTAGAATTTTCTGAGGTGATTTGCTCACAACACAGAAATCGGAGTGAAATTTGATTGGTACATTGTTGTGTGAGGTAAGTTGAGAAACACTCAATAAATTCTTCTTAATTCTAGCCACACAAAGCATATTTTTCAACTGTAATGTAATGAATCATTATTCATTGTTTTCTAGTGTGTAGTGTCAATATGTGTTATCTTTAACTTCCATCCATCACCAACCATCAATGATTCCTTGCCACCCTACTCAACATGCACTGAAATGTTATCCGCTGTGCTAATGACATGATTGTTGGCTCCAGAGTGAGCAAACTAAGCTGGATCACTTACTATAGAGGTTGAAGCTACCATGGCAGAAGTTTGATTACTTCCATATTGCTCTTGACCATTAGACTTGTACTTATCCCAGCAGTCTGTAGCATTGTGACTCAGTTTCCACAGATTTGACAAGGCTCTTTTCTTGTTTCACTTTGGACAGACTTTCCACCTCTACCTTTGCTTCTTCCTCCTCTATAGGTGATATTTCTGCCCCCACAATTTGACCTACCACCTCTATTGTTAGAAAAACCTTGCCTTTGAACTATATTAACTAATGCTTGACTTAGATTCACTGAAGCCATCCCATTTTTTAAAGCTGAATTTCTTAAAGTATTCAACTGCTATATCCTACTCTCAAATGTCATTTGTACAGATTGCAACTTAGTCTATGAGATGTTATATCTACTTTTAATCTGGACAACTATATGAGTGTACTCCTCTTCCAAACTAGCCAGGGCTTGATTTACCACATCAGAGTTTGAGATTGGTTTACCTACTATTTCTAGGTTGTCACCCAGCTACTTCAGTGTATTAAGATATTGATTTATGGTCATCGAGCCCTTCCTTGTTTTCTAAAGCTCGATAGTTTTTGAAGCTCGGTAGTAAGAAATGTGACTTTGGACTTATTCATTACTCCGAAGATCTCTTCAATAGCAGTCCAAAACTTTTGTAAACTAGCAGCTCCCATTACTCGCAGTGTTATCTTTAGAGTGTCATAGTGGAGTGAAGCCAACCCATCAATAGTTGTTCCACTAAAATCCATTTTTTGTACTCAAGGTTTGAACTCATCTATGTGGTTGTACCAGTTTCACCTAAAACTTGTGTACCCAGAAATGCATCGGGACATTTAGTCTTACCGGTTAGAAATCCTTCAAGGTTATGCCCCTTAATCATGGGCATAACCATATGCTTCCACAAAGGAAAGATATTTTTCTCCAACTTTACTGCAGAAGTCCGGGAAGGTGAGGATCCAAAAGGGGAGTTTCGCTGCCTATCAATAGTTAAGGCACTGTTGATGTAATGTAATTTTGCTCGATTGAGGAATTTGAAGGAGACGATGGTTGATTCTCCATTTAAGAGGCTCTGATACCAAGTCTGATTTTTAACAAATTTCCTCAGCTCACTCAGTCAAGTTAGACCTTCATGCACATATCTTGTTGGTTGGGGGGAGGAATGGGGGAGTGTGTGTATGTGTGTGTATATCTCAAATTCCCAATTTACAATTTCTTTATTGCCTTATCCAAAAATGACTCGAATTTACATGTCTCTGAGAAATTTGGAGCCAAGAAAAGAATATCCTAACAACCAATTTTAGGTGTATATAAAATTGACAGACAAAGAAATAAGGGACCAAATAATAAATAAAGGGATGCAACTATTAAAACACAATGCCAAAGTTGTAAAGGCAGATAACACCCTGTCCATTTGCTTTGGCTGATGATTTTGTGAGTTAAGTCTTCAATCCAATAAACTCAACTAAAATTTCATCCAGCTCCTCTTAATAAAGTTAATAAAGTTCCTACTAAGATGGACCACCGAATATTTTTTTTTTTTAATTTTTGGTGGGATACAATTTCATATAGCTCCTCTTGAATCTTGATAAAGTTACACGCTAATAATAGGAACATCTCAGGGATAAAATTTCCAAAAATTCTAAACGAGCAACAATTGCTTTGGCACTTGTTGTGAATGACAATCCACATTCTGGGTTTTCTCACATATTTTTAATGCTTCTACTATATGTTCTGGGCTTCCAACTTGTACTATTCTTGCCTATGAAGTTGTAGGGATATATGGTGACTGCTTAGATGCAACTCCTATAGAAGGACCTAGCCACCTAGGAAATTCTACAGATTCATGTCAGAAGATCGTTGTGAGCCAATAAAAATTCTCTTTTAATGTTTTCTGAAATATATAATTCACTTGTCACAATGAAATGGATGTGCAGAAAATCACCGATGATAGCATAGGGAGCAATATCACATTTTTGCGAGGTACTGGTTATGGCTTTGGTAATTTGGAGGCGGCTGCCAAGAACCTTCCTCCTGAAAAGGCAGAACCCAAGTTATACAAACATTCCACTATGCGTATCAAAGCTGCTTCACATGCCGGTGGCCGGCTGGCGGATTGTTGTTGTTGCATATGTTTTATTAGATGTTTGAATCGGCTCAACGACCAGTGTGCAATTGCTTTGACACAGCTTTGCACGGCACTTGCATGTTTTGAGTGCCTGAATGTTTGTTGTGAAGTGTGTGACATGTGTTCTTGTGATCAGTGCTGCTAATAAAGTCGAGATCCTATATATAAGTATGGTGTACCTACAAACATGAATCCTCAAGTTCTCATTGTGCGTAAGTTTTGTTACGTATATATGCATATACAAACATGAACATTGAAGTTTCCATTGTGCTTAAGTTTTGTACGTCAGCAACGCGATCAAATTCTTGCACGAATATATGGGTAATTTTCACTCTAGATCCCAATCTTTTAACTTTGTATCAATTTTGTCCCATTTTTTTTTGGCCTACTATGCCCCCACATTTCATTTATTATTGTATTATATCCCAACGTCACTTTTCGTCCCAAACCTTTCAATTTTTACCATTAACCAATATGACCATTATACCCTTAACTATTTATTTCTACTATACGTTTCTATCCTTTCAATTTTTATATAATTTTGTTCACATTATGTTTTGGGTGTTCGAGTTACGTTTCTACTAACACCTTCCGCCCTCAACCTTACAATTAGTACTGTTAATTCCAATTAAAATCACCATTATACCCTTCATTATTTAAATAAAAAATAAAAAACAATATAAAATAAGAACTCTATCTATCTTAGCATGTCTCACGCCAACGGCAACTAACGAAAATAGTGAAAAACTCGATCTATACCAAATTTGATAAATACCTGATCCGCGTAAAATAGATCTGAGAATCGGTGTAACAAATCGGATCGAATTTTTGATTCATCACAGATAACGTAGTAGATATGGATCAGTGTAGATCCACAAAAAAAAAATCATTTTTGATTTGCAAAAATGAACTAAATCTTAATGCTCTAGTTCAATTTTATCATTTATGTCTAGCATCTCTCTTTCTGATCATCACCTTGATCTGCCCTAATCCATCATGCACATCACTACAATTTCATTCCCCAATTACAGATTGTATCTACAAGTGACACAAATCAAACTTGATCCACTCTAAATCTGCCCCACTTCCTTTCACTGTCTTTAGAATATAATGATGCTATTTCAGAATTTACTGTTAGAATGATGCCATTTCCAGAAGCAAAAGTGAGGGGGGAGAATTCTTTTTTCTTGAAATTTTTTTGAAGCTCCAAAACCCATCTTGTGATCCACAAGTGGTGGATCAGATCGGATTAACTTGGTTAACAGATCGGGGGGCAAATTAGAGTGATAATCACAGTGAAAGACAAGAAAATAAAATTAGAATTAGAATGTTAAAGTTATGTTCAATTTTTTATAAATCAAAAATCAATTTTTTGAGGCGGATTTACCCAATTCGCATCTCTCACGTGTTTTGTGGTAGATTAAGAAATTTGATCCAATTCGTCACGCCAACACTTAGATCAACAATTTTCTTCGATGTGGATTTGATATCTATCGAGACCGTTATATTGAGTTTTTTTTATAACATTATCTCCTATTATTGTCATTGTGTTGTGTTGAATTGGGTTAGAGCATGTAGACTTTTTATTTTATATTGTTTTTATTTTTTATTTAAATAATTATTAATATAATGATAACTTTAATAGATATTGACAGTAAAAATTAAAATATTAGGTACATAAAGTGTTAACAGGGATATAACACGACAAAAAATGAAAAGTTAGGGCCTATGCATCCAAAAAAGAATAGGGATAAAATTATATAAAAATTGAAAGATTGGGGACCTATAGTAAATTAATAAATCAAGGATATAATGGTCATATTGATATGTGTTATTGGTGAAAATTGAAAAACTGAGGGCGAAAAGTGACGTTAGAGATATAATATGATAACAAATGAAAAGTTAATGATCTAGTAGGCCTAAAAACAGAATGAAGACAAAATTAATATAAAATTGAAAATTACCCTTATTATCACTACAGTACTTCTAATCTAACATATATATGTATATAAATGGATTCTCAAGGGTTACTGTTCACGTTCTCACAAATTACTGTTTCTTAGAACAGTGTCTTTACCAATTTGCCCCAACCTTTTTTCAACCAATTTCCTATTTTACCCCTTCATCTCCTCTTTTTTTTTTCTCTCGTTGTCTCTCTCTCTCTCTCTCTCTGTTTTTCTTTTCACCATCGTTCGCTTCAATCTGACAGAAATTGAGCCTGAAAATTTTTAGGGAAAATTTGCGTTCTTTGGATGCTGTGAAGACACACCTTGGTAAGTTGCTTTATTCCCCAATTTTTGCTATTGAATTTCTTCTCATAGTTCTTTTTTTTCAACTGCTATCGAGTTTCCAATAATTTTAGTTTTTATACCTAGGATTTGATGGCCAATATTGAGGGTAATCAGCTCACCGCCGCTGCTATCGTCGGCTATGACGGCACCGTTTGGGCCTAAAGCGCTGCTTTCCCTCAGGTATGAAGTGATTTTCTATATTACCCTAGTTTTTCTTTCTCCCATTCATGTTTTGGGATACAAATTATAATATTAGTTTCTTTAGGGACTAAAGTCATTTTGATAAGTTTCAATTAATTATGGTAAGGCATTAATGGAATGTGCTGACTTTGTTCCTTTGCTCTTCTAGGTTTCCTTTGTAATTGCCCTCTGTAATTGCCCCTCTTCGATTTGCATTTTTGTTTTTGTTTCTTTTCTTTGTATTGGATGCTGTAGATCCATCCAAATTATTTATTAGGGGTTTAATCATTTATGTTAGGGTGGGAATTGCAAATTGGCTAGGCAGATAACTCTTTTAATGGCTTTTGTGATTATATGGGAATTTGTATAAAGGTACTCTTGTGTGAAATGAACTTTAATGTGTTTGATAAATTTCCTACGAGGGAGTGAATTATGGGTTTCTAAAATGTTGACTTAGACCTCTTAAGTAATAGCTCATTAGTAAGGGGCTTGTATATATTGTTAGACATTATTACAAGAATGTAAGCTTGTGTTTTGTTTCCTATACTATCAAAGTCAGAATTGTTGTAGTATAGATAACAGAGAGTAAAAATGAGAAAAATTGCTCCTCAAATATACGGGGTTATAGCTGGACATTTAGTTTATTGATATATATTGCATTTTCTTATTAGATAGGCCGGTCTATTATATTTGTGCTGTAGGTTGACGGTTTCATGACATTTGAATGATAATTAATTATGCAGTTTTTTTACAGGTGTATATTTTATTTGAGGCAATTTTTTTCTTGCAGTTCCTTGAATAAACTATACAGAGCCATAGCTGACATTTAGTTCCTTGTTATGTTGGGTTTTGTTGTAGATTTTTGGCGGTTCACGTTGGGTATACTTTCTTCCTTCAGTTGATTTGAATAGTTGATGAGTTTGTGTTAATATTATTTGTGATCTATTAACTTAAACAAAGGAAGGATAAAGCATCATGCTCTTTTTGTTTTTGCTAAATTGTTATTGAGATTCGTTGTTTTTTTGCTTACGGTTGTGTATTGTCCAGGTTAATTTTGATTGTTTAGTTCTTAAATTACGTGAATATATTCCACACCTGTACATTATTTCTCACTTATGTGCATAGATTTGTCATCTTTCTCTAATATGTTTCCTATAATTTTGGGTAGCCATCTTAAAGAGCTATTTGTGGACTTATAAACATTTTGTGGCCTGGTTATCTGCTGCTATTTGTATGATTCTGTAAAGTGTGTTTATTCTATAATTCTATATTTCTTTTAATAATTATGGTGAATTATGTTTCTAAATATATATAGACTATTTTGAATTTTCAAAGAAAAAGCACAGTTGGATTTAGCATTGGCAATGTTTCACTTTATTTCATTGGAACAGTAAGAAATTACTTACAAATTGCAGTGCAATCCATAATCAAGGTGTCGGTGACTAATATTTGGAAGGGCAAAACAGTTATATCTTTGGTATGAGATTTTTTTTTTCCTATTATCTTCTGACTATTCTTTTCTTATCTTTCATTTTGTAGTGATCTCTTGATTCTATTAAAATGATAGGACTATGATTAGTTAAAATTTATATTTAGTTCCACGTATTAGAACTGATTCTTTATTTTCTCTTGAATCGCGATTTGAGGCTATCCCATCCTCTACCCTTTAGCAATCTCCTTGAATATAGTGGAATTGGTAAACAAAGAATTGTGTTTTTGTACATATTGTACCTTTTTTTAATATTTGTCACTTTATGTACCCTAAGGTAAGGGTCAATTTGAAGGTTCTGTTTTTAGGTGTTTTGACAATTTTTTTTCCCTTTTATTGTTAGACAAAATACTTGTCTTTTTTACTCTGATAATGATAAGAGTGACACCTGTAAACTCTAGGTCTATCTAGATTTTTCGTTCGCAGTTCATTAGCTCCGATGGGATCATATCTTCGGTATTATTTATTTTTGCATTGTAATCTCACTGCTGAATTCAAAACTACTCGACTATGACCATATCATTAAAATTCATTTAAATTTTCACGGCACTTCACTTTACGATAATAATTTCTCTCTTTTTAGATCTACACTAATAAGTACTCAATCAAACGCGCGTACTTTAACTAGGCTAACATATATACAAATATATTCTCCCTAGGTTATTGTTCATCTACTCACATTTTACTGTTCCTTAGAACAGTGTACTTACTATTTTACCCCTACTTTTTTCACCATATTTCCTATTTTACCCCCTATACATATGTTAAAGCTAATCTTCTTCCTCAACGAAAAAGCGTCTGCTGCCTTTTTGTTTGGCCAATCGAAGCATTATCAAGCCTTCATCTCCGGCGATTTGGGCCACCAAATAGCGCTTTCCAGCACTGGTTTGGTCGATGTTCTTCTCTACTGCCGACTTACGCACCATCTTCCTGTTTTGATAAGTTCTTGGCCTTTTGGGACAGAAAGGAATTCAGTAGCCTTTTCTTAGGCTTATAATATTTAAAACTTTTGGCATACATTCTTTAGTGCCTTCCTATTTCGTTTGAACACAGTTGAAAGGCTAACTTCGAATCAGTTTCCACCCAAACTTTTTTAGTTCCGTGGTTCAGACATATAGACAATCTAGAGACTATCGCTTTAAATTTAGCTTTCTATTTTATTCTAATATGGAGTAATCTTTGCTAACCAAAATGTATCTAAATAAATGAGTCTTATGCCTTAAAGGCCTTGGATGCTTTTGTAGAATGAGGAATTTAACCTCGGTTATCATATGATGGTTTAATCTTACAATTAGTGAATAAGAGAATATGTCATATGTTTGCTTATTTGAATTTACCTATAACGATCCTGTGAGCCGTTGCATATTTGATTTCCCAAATAGGGATTACGGATTTTGGACGAACTCACGATTAGGGATTTGAATTGTTCACGCTTAGGATTGCCTTCTTCAAACGCCGTTAGGGATTTGGTGATTTTGGGGAGAAAGACACCAAAATGGAGGATATGATGGTAAATATGTATTTTCTAGATTTTTTGATTTATTTTTATTGTCATTATTTTGGGTCAAAGGTCATTTATCTAAAATGTTTTGTGGAGTGCGGTCAACGAGCTAAATTCCCCTTGAATGTAGTTAAAGATACAGAGTTAATTGGTTAATTTTCTTGTGTGATTGCAGCCTGTATCGAGGTCTGTACCGCAAGGGCTGCAGCACTTCTTGTTGAAAGCTGAACATGTTATTGTGGAGGTGAATGGTGTAGATATGCCTATATACAATTTTCCCCGTTGCTTGGATGTATATTTTTGCGTTTTCAAGAATTATTTTTGATGGTTTCTTGACTTGACAAAGTGTGCGGCAGTTTAATTTGGGAGAAGTAGATTGAAAAGTTGTGTGGAAGAATGAATGCTACTTGCATAAGTGACTTCCTTTCGGGAATTTGAAGTAGTTGGTGAAAGGACACGTGGATGTTGGCAAAGTAATTCGATGGGAATCTCCCCTGATTGTGATAAATATTTCAAGAAGACAGTAAATATGGTCTAGAGCTATGATTTTAGTGCCCTACTCTGTCATGTAGGAAAAGAGAATGTGCTTGGAAACATTATCAGATTAATTGCATTAGCTACTTTTTGTTTGTACATGCTGAACTTTGAGAACGGGGAAAAATGAATGGAAGAGTTTTAGGCTTATTTCATTTTGATATTTCCTATTTTTAGATAGCATTCGTTTGCTCAGCAATGGGTCATGCCATCTAAGAGGAATGTAGTTGCACAACAAGGATGCCGTTATGCATTAATTAAGAGAGTGAAAATGGAGATTGAAGCCAACATTGAGGAAGATGCGTTTATATGTTCTTATTTCATTCCTACATCCAAAATTATAGTAATCCTTGAATAGAATACATTGCTATGAAATTATGTTTGATTCCATTTGATTTCAATCCATCAACGTGTTATATGCAAAATAGGTATTGAAAGCTACTAATATTGATCACCAGTGCTAAAATTAGAACCTAAGAATACCTCTATAGAGCTTCGTATGATGGGCTTCATGCTGGACAGCTGGAGTTAATTCTTTCCTAATATGGCTTACATAGAAGATTCATACAGGAACTCCAGCAAACTCAGGTTTGATAATGGTTTTAACCTTTTGAAGCGGGGTTTAATTGGTACATATCAGGTCAATTACAACTGTGTGAATCACTTTATTATGTTCATGCTGCATAGTAAGTTAGTATACCCGAAACTGTACTAACCTTTGTTGCTTGCTTAATTTCTTTTTAATGTTAAAGGTTGACCTTTTGAAGAACAAGTTTGGTTTCGATGATGTGTTTAACTACAAGGAAGAGCCAGATTTGAATGTTGCTTTGAAAAGGTTAGTTCCAACCTTCTTTCTTGGCTTTGGAATATAAGGCTATTCACACTAGAAGAGCCATGTTATTTGGGAACATGTAGTTTTGATCAGTAGGGAACTGGAAAACCTTATTCTCGAAGGTAGTTTAGTTTCAAAATCCTTACTGTTGAAGGAAGATTTTCTTTGTTAAATGGGGAAGTAACTACTAACTACCTCTCTTGTACTTCTGACTTTTTTCTTCCTATACTAAAGAAGAGAACCCTATCTTTTAATGTCGAGTGTATATGTATTAAATGAACCAGGACTTAGGTTCCAATTGCACTTCTCCTCTTTGAGATCAGAAACTTACTACTCGTGCTGATAGTGATATTATTTTGTATCATTTTAGGTGAGATACTGTTAGATGGCTTTTTTTCCATGTCAGAAAAACATTTACTTTATGATGTTATTGCTACTATAATCTGCACTTCTGCAGAATCAATATTTAAGGATGGTAATTGTCTGAATAAGGATCTTATATTCCATTTGAGATTCTATGATGCTTCTCCCATTTCGTTTATTATGCTTCAGAGCCTAGAGTGTTTCTTTCCTTCTTAAGGCCCCTTCACAGAAGTAGTCTACGCATTTAATAAAATTAGTGCATTCTGATGAAAAGGCTGAAAGGCATTGTATTTTGTCGAATGCTTAAAATTTCAGATTAATTGGGATTTCTTTCTTACCTGCCCTTATCTTTCATTATATTTTGCTGAAGGCTTAAAATTTTTGATTAATTGGGATTTCTTTCTTACCTGCACTTATCTGCAAGGAAGAGTCTATATCAATGTCTTAATGCCAGTTATAATATAATTATATATCAACATTTACAAGTTATTCCAATTATTTATTTCGTGAAATAGTTTCAGAAATTAATGGTCCTTCCTGTAGAATTGCGTTTAGAAGTTATATGTAACGTGTGTCTCATTGTAATTTTTGTTGGCAGTGTCACTTGGATTTTTTGATGATATTTATGTACCAGTCCCTTTAATGCCGAATCCTTATCATACTGAACCTGATCCGGAATATAAGTAAGCATATCAGTTTCCATCAAATTGCTGATGAATATTAATGGAATATTTATTCTGACCCAATGCTAAACTTTTTAACCTCGTTAAATCTGATGCTTTTGTCTTCTCAAGAATGGAATTAAGTGGGTTTGGGAGTAACTGGGAGAAAATTACCCAATAGATTGGACAGATGAGGTTGCTCTTATACTTTTGAGAATATGGTTCGTCAACTGCAATTTGGTCTGGGATTTGCTACTGAACTTCATGTGTTGACTGTATATAAGATTTAGGGTTCACAGTGTAAATTATCCACCTATTCAAGTAGAGCAAGGGAAAGATTTGGAACCAAAGGATTCAAAAGTAAAAGATACCAAAACGAAAGATCTAAAGCCATTTGCCTCTATGATGATCACAGTAAGTCAACAGCCGACTCTGCTTTTTTTTTTTTCCTGCCTCCTTACCTATGACGATTGCACCACTGTTTGTTGGCGTCCAAAGCAGTTCCTTTGTGTTTGATTAATGTTTATAAATATTTGAAGATTCTTCCTAGTGGAGCATGCAGAAAATTTCTTCTGTCTCTATTGTGTCATTATATACATATATCTACAAAAATATATATATATATATATGTTTGTGTTCAATTATCTATATTGGCTATGTTATTAATAGTTTAATGTCATTTTTACTTAAGAAACTATATCAAATTATACTAAACTGTCAACGCGAATTCTAAAAAAAAATGAAACAAAACACGTGCAACCCATGTGCATTCACTAGTATATATAATAGTCTTGCTCTTCTTTCGAGTATTGCCTTTGTTATACTGGCCAAAGTGTAATAAGTACCAACAATGCAAAGATAATCCTAAAAACAACGTTGATTTCAATGAACACCACGTATTGATTAGGAATTAATTTTTCATTGATTTGTGCAAGAATATAGAATGATCAATCTTCATTACTAAAATGCTGCTTTAATATGAATACCGGTAATAGATTGATAGGAATATTGTTTTTTGACTTTCCGCCATATATTTCATGGCGAGACAGATACACGTTCAAGAATCTACGTGTTAGTCTCCTATGAATAAAGTTTCTAAGAATTTGGCAAATATTAATGGATGAGTGCTTTGCTTGCATTATGAGAATCAAATTATAATGGAAAATTAATAAGATGAAATGAGTGATGTAGATTTAATTGAAATTTGAAATGGATAATAATAATGACATTCGACTGTAGTAGGGGGTAAGAATAATAATCAATAGGGTAAATTTCACAAAAGCTCCCCAACTTTTGCAAAAAATAACAATTTCATCTCCAACTTTTTTTCAAGCATGTAGTCTTCAACCTTTCAAAAATATACACAAAAGGTTTCTATAGGCAATTTCTTGGGCTGGGCATCAGGTCAGGCGGGGCGGGTTTGCTCCTTGACCAGAACCCTACCCAACAAGTAGTCGGGTTACAAGTTTTGGAACCTAGCCAATCTAACTTGGTTCCAAAATGCGGTTTCGGCCAGCAACCAAGCCCAATATTCATAAAGAAAAAAATAAAATTAAACAGCTCAATTTCTTCTAAAAATAATGCCGTCAAACAGAAAGGTGAATCTAGATATGATTTTCTTCCAAGTAGCGGATCGAGATCTAATTTGGATTTTGATGAGATCGATGCAAATTATAAATATATTTCACACATAAAATCTTTGTGATATGGTGTATACAGAGAGAGAGAGAGAGAGAGAGAGAGAGAAGGTGGAGGACGGTATCATATTTTGTGTATAGCCATGCTGGGCGGCAGCGGCTAAATGGAGGGACGTGGTGGCTAATCAGACCAACAATAGAGGTGGAACTGTGGAAGAATTGAATTTGGAGATCTAGGGTTCTTGGGAGAGTGTTTGAGTGTGAGTGTGAGTGTGAGTGTGAGTGTGAGTGTGAGCCTTTTGTGTGAAATTGAAATTGTCAAAAGGAAAAATAAAATAGCAAAGAATCAAAAGATTTTATGGAAAAAGAAGAAAATTAACATTTCGGGTTGAACCTGAGAGGGAAACTCGGGTCGCACCTGACTCGGGCTGCCAGGTCGGGTTCAACGGGTTTAGCAGGTTACACCTACTCAACCTGGAACCCGACTCAACTCGAGTCGGGTTACAAGTTCTCCCCCCCTCCACCGGGCGACCAACCCGCCTAGGCATTTAACCCTACTCGACTCGACCTGTCCCGACCTGACCCGAACCAAATTGGTAGGATCGGTTTTTCAGGTTCCCAGATTGGATGCCCAACCCTAGCAATTTCTATCTATTTTCATATTTATATGTTTACAAACTGACCATTTTACCCCTGGTTGTATGAAATAAAAGGAAAATACTACAAAAACCTTTTAAAAAATCCAAAAGATTTAAATAAAAGAATGAAAAAAAATATTGTTTTCTCTAATTAGTTACTCCTAACTTACGCCAAGTACCGCTACAATTTTCATCATTATTTTATTTTATTTTATTTCATTTTTTTAGTGGGGAAGGATAATGCCTCTATTTAAATTGCATTTAACAATAATAAAAAGGAGATTTACTTCCCATTTTTAGTTATATGAGAGAGGTTGTAACGGAAATCAAAAGGGTCCTCCATTTTTTTTAACCAATAATTCAAACCTTCAATTTTTAGCAAAAAAATTCATATATTTTGAATTGTTCCAATTTTAATAACTTGAAATGAATATGTATAAGTGTGTGAAAGAGAAAGTGATGGGGAAGTCAAAATAAATTTTTGAAATTTGTGTACTTATTTTTTAAATTTAAATAAAACGTAATATTGTCTTTATAGAAAAAAAGTAAACAATTAAAATTAACAAAAATAGTATGTAGGGACCTTTTGTGTATATTTGTCAAAGCTTGGGGACCTATAAGCCTAAAAAAGGTTAGTGATGAAATTATTACTTTTTGCTAAGGTTGGGGACCTTTCGTGAAATTTACCCTAATGGATATATCAAATCAAACAAGCTATTTCATCGGAGAGGGAAAAATTGTGACTTTATTTTGATGGTCCGGTTTGATAAATGGCTCTCCAATTGATTCCAGTGTTGGCGATATTCTTCTCTCTCTTATTTTTGGTACCATCTCTCGCTTTTCCTCACAGTTAATATAGGGTTTCTCGTACATAGATGTTGATATGAAATGATTGTTAATGAATCTGTATTCTTGTTTATCGCGTAGATTTGCTACACGAGTTGTATCGGTTCAAAGTTTTGATTTTTGATTCAATTAGCAGTTAGCCGGCCGGGGGTGGTTGGGATGTGGTGGACTGCATTTTTCATGTATGTTATAGATTTGTGAAAGTGATTTTTTAGATTTGCTACACGAGTTGTATCGGTTCAAAGTTTTGATTTTTGATTCAATTAGTAGTTAGCCGGCCGGGGGTGGTTGGGATGTGGTGGACTGCATTTTTCATGTATGTTTCAGATTTGTGAAAGTGATTTTTTAGATTTGCTACACGAGTTGTATCGGTTCAAAGTTTTGATTTTTGATTCAATTAGCAGTTAGCCGGCCGAGGGTGGTTGGGATGTGGTGGACTGCATTTTTCATGTATGTTTTAGATTTGTGAAACTGATTTTTCTTTTTAAAGAGATATGAGGTTGAAAAGGTAAGAAAAAAATTATGAATATACATGCAAATTATTTTAATGAATACATGTGTGGATATAAATGAGTTCGACTAGGAGTTGATTTTGGAAAAATCAAAACCGAAGGATGGTTCGGTATGCACATTTTTGTATACATTGATTGAAAGTATACCTCTAAACCATCTTCTTGAAGAGTACTGGCAAGTATTTTATGTTGCCAAACCTGATTAGTTCTGCTTGTATTTTTTGCTATATGACAATCACTCATTGATCACGGAGTGGCTGAAGAAGGTCAGAGTCGCCAATAGCGTGCTGTTGGACTTGGAATATTTGTTCAAATATTAGAGAGATAATATAGCATGTGGGTTTAAGTTGCAAATTAAGTTTTGAAAGAAACAAGAATAAGAGCTATGGTTTGGTCTGTGAAGAAGAGAAGATCCAAAATGTTTGACTGTCGGACCTAACTTCATTTACTGCAGGTTTCCAGGTTCAGAAACTTCATACCATCTCATGGATGACTGAGTAGATTGAGAAAAAATTGGACCCACAAGGTCGACATTGAAAATTTCAGATTAAGCATTCAATCTCATGATCGGACCCCTTTAGACAAGACAAACTCACCTTGCCGCTTTTTCGCTGCACATGATGGATTTTAGCTATCCGGGACATTTAGACCCCAAAAACCATTTTAATTTCAGTGTTTATTTTGTTCTTTTCATTTAATTCAGACTTTTTGTCGTACCCCGGAAATGCCTAGGGATGCTTACTTTATGATGTAGTTACACAATTCCTCTCTTGTTTGGAAGTAATTTATTTACAGATATTATTCTTTGAGTTTCTCTCTCAAATTCATTAATCCAGCCATCCAGACCTCCATGTTCTTAATGTTTTCATTAAATTCCTTACTTCGTGCTTGTTTGATTCTCATTAATCATTATCCTTTGACAACTATTCAACTACCACTGATTTGACAATTATTATCCTTCCACGTTATAATTTCACATACAACTGATTTCACAGCTATTCAACTACAACTACACATTTCAACTCATTATAATTTCACATTATAATTTGATCCTCATAATGAGAATCAGACAAGCACTTTATGTTGTGTCACCTTTATGATTTATTGACCATCAATCTCAAACCAAGAGGGCGTGAATATTGTTTTTAGGAAAGCCTATATTATACGTCTTTCAAGCCTTCATTTACAGAGACTTTTTAAGCTCGTCTTGGTTTCCTTCAAGTTGAGTTTTGGTTCGTTGGCCAATTTGCTGTCTGGTCTCCAACCTCTCAAATATTTCCAACAATGTGCTCGTTACACAAGTATGGTTTTGATCACTTGTGGAATCATATTAGAGTTCGACAAACTGAATTTTTTTTTTGGCACGATCCGGAAGTTCGTGATGCAAGAAATTTGAAGAAGTGAAAAAATATGTATGAATCTACTATCAGTATTGGTTTTTTTTTCCTCTCACACGCATCTTTATATATCATGTTGTAGGGTTTGTGGCATTGTAAGATTTACAAAATAACTGCTCTGAATGTTCTTAAATTTTTGTAAATCAACTCCTCTGAAAGTTCTTAAATGTTGTTGCTATTTACTCCCTCCGTCCCATTTATTTGGTCCACTTTTCCTTTTTGGGTTGTCCCATTTATTTGGTCCTCTTTTGCATTCATTTACTACCCCTATGTAATCTTGAAAATGTAAAATATTATCTTTTTTCATATACTATTGTTAATATACAATACTAATTAAATAAGGTAATTCTAGGAAGTTTGTTGTATAATTGTCTTTTGTAATACAATTCTTAATCCTTGTGGAAAAATAAAGTGGACCAAATAATTGGGATGGAGGGAGTATCATTTTTACTTTTATATATATATATATATATATATATATATTTAAATTAAAACTTCATTTTCCTGAGAAAGTTGCTCTGTTTGCTACGTCCTTACTCTCTTGATGTTGTGAAACTAATAGATTACCAACACATGATGTTAGTCTGGAAAAAGAGAAGCCCTTGGCTGTGATAAAACCAGATGGAGTTGCTGGTAACTATACAGACGTTATAAAGAAAACCCTTTTGGATTCTCACTTTGGCATAACTTGGGAAATGCTGCTTAAGCTTAGTGAGGAAACTGTTAAAAGTTTTTATGCGGAACATGCAACAAAAATATTCTTCCCAGAGCTTGTCCAATACATGTCAAGGTACGGGATACTTCGGCAAGATCTCTAGGTTCTGATTGGTCTAGCTGTGTAAGCTATCGGCTACTTGCTTCCTTTTGTCTTGCTGTCCTCAATTCGAGTTTGAATGAAGTGTTTTGACTTCTCCATAGATCAGGGCTATACCCTTGATCATACAAACGATGGAGCCCCCCTCCCCCTTTCTCTTTTTCTTTTTTCTCTTAAAAACCCCTAATTATCTCATTTTTTGGAAGATTTTGGCATGCAAATAAAAAATGCAGTGACTTTAGGCTCTGCATGGACTCTACTATATGTCATAATACAAAGAAGATATAAATTTTTGTCCTCCTCTTTCTGAAGGATAAATCTGCGGAACCATGTAAATTTATGTTTTCTGTAGTTCTATAGATTATTTTTCTTGTTATTCTATCATAAATTTAGACCTTCTACAAGGCTCGAGGTTCCACTAACATTACTCTCTCTCTCTCTCTCACACACACACACTTATGTTCTGCTAGCAGTCCAGTGTTGATAATGGTTTTAGGAAAAGTGAATGTTGTTGCTGACTGGCATGCTTTGAGTGGTCCGACAGATGCAAGTAATGCAAAGGTTACTCATCCAGACAGGTTATTTTATGTTCTTTTTTAGCTGTCTCCTGACATTTTATTACAAAAATTATGACATTGAGCATTCCTTTTGGCTACAATTTTGTTCTGAAAGTTTCTGTTCTTTAACAGCATCAAAGCAATGTGTGGGGTAGACTTGCAACGAAATTGCATTCATGTTTCAGACTCACCACAATCTTCTGAGAGAGAAATAAACTTTTTCTTTAATATAAGGCCCATTCAGGTCAAATCTCGGCTTAAATTAATATCTGAGATGTTTTTATTTATTGTTATTTTTTTTAAAATCACTTCTATGCATTATACTCCCTTCGTCCCATATATTTAGGCTTATTTAAGTTTTCACAAGGATTAAGAATTGTATTGGAAAGATATATTTTGTAAACTATGTTTCTAATTTACTCTTATTTAATGAGTAGAATTTAAAATTAAGAGTGCGTTTGATATGAAAAGATGGAAAAGAAAAAATTTTCTAACTTTCATGGAAAACATTTTACTTAGGGGAGATGGGAATTGATTTTCCAGAAAAATGAGGAAAATTATATTTAAAAAGATTGTACCATGGAATTTCAATTCTATTTCTATTTGTCAATCAAACGCACAAAGTTGGAAAATCTTTTAGGAATTTGACATTTTCCATGGAAAATATCTCCCAATCAAACACGCTCTAATAGTCACTAGCTAAGTATTAAAATGTGGGTAACTTAGTAAAATAATACTGTAAACTAATATTTAGGTAAAGAAACAAGTCTATATATTTGGGACATCTAAAAAAGGAAAACAAGCCTATATTTGGGGGTGGAGGGAGTATTGTTTAGATAAGACCATGTGTAACATTTTAATATTATTTGAACTACTTAGTACATGTGAGCTAGAAGATAAATTAATTATGATAAACATCTTGATTTTGCTTGACAATAGCTCAGTGTCTTGATTTTGGTTTTCTAAACTGTTATATACAAGAAGTGAAGGCTTCAGGGGCGACCCTTATAGCAGCGACAGGCTTGTCGCCCCCATAAATATCAATACAGGCGCGACTTTTTCTTGTCGTCTCACTTGTAAAAGCCTTAAAAATTAGAAAAATTAGCGCTACTTTTTACATCCCCAACCCGCGCCCCCAAATATCTTTCATTCCCACACAAATTTCTCTAGACCAAAATTTCACTCTTTCTCTATCCCTTTAATCGCTCTCCGATTTTCCGCGATCTACTAGCCGCTCGACTTTCTTGGACCATGGAAGGTAGGGTTTGTGTTTCATTCTCTTTTTCTGAAATTATTTCTTAATTTTTGTTGTAACTACTAGTTCTCTTTTCTACAAATCTGGCACGGGTCGGTGCCGCCTCTCTGGTTCGATTCCGATGACGAGAAGGTTAGTTTCGTTTTTCTCCTTTTTTTAGAATTTTTTTCGATCCCCAATTTTCAACCGTCCGTTGACAAGGTCAGTTTCGTTTTTCACCTTTTTTTTCTGAATTTTTTCGATCCCCAATTTTCAACCGTAGATCAGTATCAGTTAGTTTCTGTGGTTTTTTTTTTTTTTTTAACTCTTGCCTTAAAATTTCGTGACGACCATCAGTTAGCTTGGAGGGCAGATTTTGCTGCAGAGTTTTTTTCCTTTTTTTTTTTTTTGGTGTGGTTTCCCCCCTAATTTTTGTTGCCTTAAATTTCATCATTACCAGGGCAGATGGCTACGTGGCAAATGATTTTACTGCATTAAAATAACTAAAATTTTCAGATTCATTCTAATTAAAAATTTTTTGGAATTTTTAGGTTGGAATTTTTGGTGGGTTTTAGATTTAAGTACTAATTCATGTTCCTACCTGCCTTATGAATGTTTTATAAGTTATTTATATAGGTGTAAATGATACTTTATAAAGTTAATTACCTTGAGGACAATTGGACAAGATGAGGACTTGATTTTAGATGTTTAGTGAGGCCATGCTGGATAAGTTGTCACCCCACTTCACACCAGCAAGCTCTACTGGCATTCATGATCTATACATTGTTCCTTACTCGGAAGAATATCGTTCTTCACTTGTGAGAGCTGCTGATTTACTTCGTAAAACTGAGGACTTGACTAGCTTTTCCAGGTAGATTTGCTTGCTCCTGAGGATTAGTCATCTAAGAAACATCAATAATCAGTAAATTGGGACTCTAATGTGTAGCTATGTCTTGTCCAGCTTGAAGAAATTTCTGCATGGCAGGGCGGATGCGTTTTTGTCAAATGAATACTATGACTCAGATATTTCCTGGATGGAATTGGTTAGTAAACTGTTCTTTTTTTATTAGATTGCTGACAGGGCCTAACACGATAATTTTTGTGGCCTAACATGATAATTTTTCTCAAATCTAGGTGGTATCCTTTTGATGCATTTATGGTCTAAGTTTTAATCCCATATATCAATATTTTCTTAAAGGTGATCATGTTTGACCACTTAGAAGTGACGCTTCTAAGAGAACCATTACCACCTGTCATATTAGACTAAATTACTTTTAGTTAGGTGATAAAATTGATTAACAAGTTAATTGGTTTAGTTAATTGAAAATCTGAGTTATGTATTCTTTCACCTAACAGGATATAAAGGGCCCTCAAGCTTCTGCATTTAATCTTCCAAGTGATGAAGGGGTAGTTAAAGATAGAGGAACATCTATGGTCATGCTCAAGA